>JBBPQC010000062.1:0-49864 GCA_038092295.1 Leccinum arenicola | reverse complement strand
GGCCCGACTTCGGGTTGGGATCTCGGTCTCAATCTTCTAGGTGATCCGATCACCGTTGCGGAACACAAGAATGTGGAAGACCATGAGACGAAGATGAAACTTCGCCGGTTGCATGCCATAAACACTACGTTCGAACTTCTCTTCGGTATGTCGTTCGCAGTTCGCGTACTATTCGCAAGGTGTTAATGTCCTTAGGCCCATCTGGGGAACGTACACCAATATTCGTTACTTCCTCGCGTTTGCCGATGGTTTGGGTGGCCCTGGGCGCATTTGCACTCTCGTGCTGGGCATCATGTCTGCGCTTGCGCTCGGTTCGGTGATCATGTCCGTGTTGATGCCACTGGGAGTAATGACAGTGACGACGACCCACTGAACCCAACTGGCCTGGGACGTGCAAGGTCCCCCTCACTCGTTCCCGTGTTCCCAACCTCCCTCGCTCCACCGTCCGCGTCCCTCCGCGTCGAACCACCCCGCCCAGTCGACGTGCAGCGCGCCCCTACCCTCACCATCGCACTCTTACAGCATCCCCAGCCCGAGTCTGCATTCCCACCCACACTTTGACTTGCTCTGCTTTGAGGGTCGGAGCGTGCGCAACACCCTTGCCAACGTCATCGGTGTAGACGGTCTCGCCCGCGAACGAAACATTGGTTTCGGTGTGTCATTTCTGTCGACCTCGGTCGTCGCGCTCGTGACGGCCTTCATGTGGTGCGTCTCACCCCCACTCGCTGACATACATATGCCTGACAGCTTCTCCCACAATGGCGATGTCGTCTTCGCCTCCACCAATTCTGCCTCTCGCTGACCTAACGCAGCCCGGTCAACCTGCCTCTTACATTCACTCATTTTCTCCTCGTGCGATATCATCCCGTTGTGCCCTGACGAGGTCTTGCGAAAGGGGTGGGACGCTTTGCTGATTGACGGTAAGCAGACCTATTCGGGACTTAGGACCTCGCTCACGTACCACGGCGTAGATGGAGGCGTACCGAGGTCCGAGGCCACATGTTATGCCCGACCGACATGAAGAGGCTCACCTGAACAGTGGACATTCGTGGACCTGACAGTGACGTGACGAACTCCAACTCGTCAAGATCTTCCAGTCCCAGATCTTTGGGAAATTCTTGCTCGGCTCTACGACGATGTTACAAACTCGCTAATCAGTGGTTCGTCGACCTCGTGTGGAGACGCTGGCAGATGAGGAACTTATCGAACTCGTTGTCGAGAACAGAAGTACGACGAAGATGCCCGCCGAGTCAAGTTTCTCATCTCTGCGAAGCCAAACGCTGCAGAGCCCTGTCACCGAGCGAGTCATCCCGTTGGCGATTTTTTTTTCCGCCGAAGACTCCGTCAAGCGGACATATCTTCGTAAATGGCTCAAATATCCTGGTCTACGTCACTTTGACCGTACCACGAACTAGGCATCCTGATCGGTTGCATCGCAGAGCAGCGGTTGCCGTGAACAAGTTCAAGCAGAACAAGGTTACGGACTTCTTTTCTGTCGCTCCGCGGAAGGCGCAGGAGGGTAAAGAGAGCGATACGGAAGAACTTTCAACACAGAAGCAACCCCGGCCCAACAATCAATGGGCGTATCGCTCTCGTGACTCGCAAGGCTACGCGGAAGCCAAACCGACGCGTATTTTCAACTCATGCCAGATCCCGCTTTGGATTACTCGACTTGGCTTTAAGTGATCGAGCCTCGCTGGCGTAGGATGCGTGAAGCATCGTCGTCCCTTCTATGTTTAGAGGCGCAGGGATATGAGCGGCGCGACGGTGGGATATCATACAGATCCGACCGAGCAAGATTTACGGACGCTTTACGCTATGGGTTTCTGTTAACGAAGAAGTACCTCCAGTTCCCCTTCGTATTCCAAGGCAGCTCTATCCTCACTTCATGGATCTACCTACTAGGGACGATTCGTTCCGCACGGAACGACATCAGTTGGAGAAGGCCGTGCGATACCTACCGAGGGACACTCCTTGAAAAAACCTGTGCCAAGTAATCGTCAAGGCGGACGTATGTAAAGACGAACGCGATTCAAATGTTGATGATGTGTTCGAGCGGCAGGTAGAGGCTTACGATTGTAAGTGCTTACTATCTGCAGATTTGAACGAGAAGACGATATAGTATGCGGAAGTCGCTGTGAGGAGAACCTGACCGTTTTGTGCGAATCAGTGACTTACAAATTCTTCAGACCACCGATGTCGTCAAGTTCATCTACAGTGGGTTGGTCATCCGGATCATCGATCCATTGGGATAAAGTGTCTTCGTCCAACATTATGGATGATCAAAGGGGAAGGGGATGAAGGAGACCAGAAGCTGAGGGTTTTTTATCGTGAACAAGAACGAACTAATTGATCATGATTTCGATTGAGGGTCCACCGCTCTATAAAACCGTGTTATACACGTATTGACGAGGTTGTTGCCGCGCTGTATGTGCATTTGGCTCGAATTGTTCGAGGGTTACCGCCTTCTTTTGACGCCAAAGACTCGAAATTTCTCTAGGGGGAACTGCCCATCGATCTTTTTCCATACTGGCCGCAATGCCGACAGCGGACTTTGACGTGTCCGCTAGTATAGGGCTGCCGTACAGTCCACCGGGAACTGGATCCCTGAAGTGCTGTGAACCGATGCTACAAGCTGAGGAACCAACCCACTCAGGCATTGTTGTGTAAGTATCAGATATTCACTTACTGTGTTCGTTAAACTCACCCCGGGCCAGAAAGAGCCAAAAATGACTCACTTCACGTATGGTGCAAGGCGCTGGCACGGCTCATGATCAATTTAAATCGCTGTAGTGGCGACGGGAAATCCAGAGCAACGGTATGTCAAATACTGGAACATTATACAAGATTTTGATGATATCAGTGGATGGATATACTGTGACCGAAGCAGGTGTAGTCATCACGTTCGTGCAGACTCCGGAGAAGCCTGTCGCTTGATTGGGCGAGGCCCATGATGTACTTCACATGCCAAACTTTCGACTTCCAAAATCCATCCGGCGGCCCTTCAGCTCCTCTGACGGCTTAGGATCGAGTCTTCGCTTGCTTGCTATTCCAGAAATGGTTGGTTATCAATGCCTCATCGTTTCGAACAAGATCGTGAGTACCTAGCGATGATGGAAGCTCTACAAGGACTCACTACAATGTCGCCATGACTCGGCTAATGCCAATGTACTGCAGACACGCTCTCGCGTTCAAAGTTTGTATGTACCTATTAAATCGTCTTCCATTCCATCCATCTCTTCCTCGGTGAGCGTAAGCAGCATTAATTGTCTGATTTCGCTCCTGGCCGTTGTCAGCCTCCGGTGCCTCGCATTCTTGCCAAAGGAGTGCTCGGAATGTTTGTACTGACAGGCTGGGACAGTATCACATCGGTCTGGTTTTTGCCCGTCCGACCGTCGACGAGACACCGTGACCTTACTCTTCCCGAGGCGAGGCTACTCGCCGTCGCTGCACCCGATCCATCGGAGCATCCATGCATATCATGTACTGGAATGACCTGGAGGGATGAAACTTGGCAGACGTGACGGAAACAAACATTCTATAAGGCACTGCGGCCTTTACCCGCAGTTCTAGGGAATCATACTCGAAGAGGTCATTAGCCTCGTGTTGTTCGTCATTAATGTGGCCGCGCCGCCGCGACCGTGACTGGCATGTTCTCTCATAGTAAGAAAAAGTAGTTCGATAGATCCAACAAGCTGCGTCATTCATAACAATTGTTCGCGTCGAGTGTAATCTCGGCGATTTCGGACATATCACATTGAACGTACTCCTGAGCCAACAGTGGTGGAGGACCGGGGTTCAGTTTTATTTAGTGCTCGTAGTACTACTTACTAATAGCCTGAGTCACGGCAACTTGGTTGTTACATAAGCGGGCGCGAAGTTCTTTCCAAAACGGTCAGACTCACTGGCATTACTAGAGGTCATCGGGTGGCTTCAAGGCTTCAAGACAGCACTCACTTTCCTCAAATCTTCTACATCTTCTAAGCATTGTCGGCGATCGTGTCAGCGCGACCATTCGTTTCGCGGCGCCGTACCATTGTTCATCCCACTCCCAACGCCACACGCCAGTTGGGGCAACTGGTTGGTTTCGCTCTCGCTCTCCGAAGACACGCGTTTCTAACAGGAAGGCTGGATTATGGAACTTTTCGAGCGCAGAGGCTGCCCGTGTCGCCGAACTCCAAGCCGAGTTCAATGAGAAGAAATGGGTCTGGGTGCCAGACGAGAATGAGGACATCTTGATGGATTGGTCCACCGTGACCGAGAAGATCAAGGGACTGCCGAGATCGTCATATCCTCAGGGGGAGAGGTAAATGTCGCCATGCTCATTGTGCCATATTTCTTCACATTGTTTTCAGATACTATGCCGAGTTCCGCTCCATGCCCTCTCGAAGATGAATCCCCCAAAGTTTGACCGTGTGGACGACATTGGAGACCTCACGTTTCTTAACGAGGCTAGCGTCGTCCATGATCATCTCCGTTTCGAGTATGGATCTGGAGCAATCTACGTGAGTTCGCTCCCCAATTTACTCGTGTATGGTTGGAGGTGGACATTGCCGTTCCTCCGTATTCACGGCCAGGGCCTTCATCTTACCGATCATGGACTGATACATGCACTGTAGATATATTCCGGATTATTCTTAGTCACAATCAATCCTTACCGGAATTTACCACTCTATACTAATGCCATCATTCAGCAATACCGAAACAAACGGCGAGAGATGAAAACCCGCCACATATTTTTGCAGTCACCGAACGCGCTTAGCTAAACACGCAGGAAGAACACAATAACCAGAGTATTCTCATCACGTCCGTTTAATCCGTGACATCCTACTTGACGTCTTGACCGATCAATCAAGTATTTTCTCCAGTAAAACGAAAAGCACGAAAAAAGTCATTCAATACCTTTCGCCGATAGCAACCGATGCTCACGGTGACTCACCTTCCGGCTGACGATGCTGTTATGATGGACTCATCTCACGCGGAGTGGGTTTGTCACCTCTTGGGGTACTGATCGACCGCATTAACCGTGCCCCTAGTAGATCGGCCAACGCCCAAATCCGTGGCCTTTCTGTACCGTGGGCTAACGACACTCTTATCGTACGTTCTTTTTTGTTGTTCCTTCTCCGGTGATTTGTTTTCTCTCGGCTTGAGCATCAGAACATTGCCTGTTCTTTGACATGCTACGTATGCAGTGAACGTGTAATGAAAGCTGTCTCTTCATCTTGTACAACTACTTACATATATGTATGTTTGAAAATGCATAGGTCTTGATGCCACTCGGTCGGGCCCCAGGATATGTGGCAGTGATGGCGGATCTTTAATATTGTACTGTCCGTTCACCTCCCACTCTACTCTTGGAAAATGGCTCACAGACTACAGTGGCTGGCCATCACGGAAGCAGTAACCTGAATACAACTGACTGCCAACTGATCAGTGAATGCCGTGAGTGCCAGGAAACCAGATGGATGTTTGCAGTCTGCCGACTGCCAGATCCCCAAGTTCATTCATTTCCTTCGAATACATTTGTAAGACGAGTCCGCGTTTCGAGATTCGCTAGGAGGCTGACGACGCTAACTCCCATACGTAAGTAGGACCATCCTCAGGGGTGAACTCTTGTTCATCCGCATCGGAGTCTCCGAGTCAGTCCCGTCCTTCTTATCGGCAAATTAGTAATGGCGGCCTGGGATAAACAGAAATTATGTTCCCCGCTAGCGGAGAACATGGCGACTCGCTCAGTATATAAAGACGTCGGTATGGGGCCAGAGTTTGAATCATCGAGATTTCTCTTTACTCCCCTAGCCCTTCAAAATTTCCGTCCCCATGCCCCAGGCCAGTGATGCTTCGAACCGCGGTGGTTCCGAATCGCCGGCAAATGCAAACAAACGGCCCCTTGCAAACGCGCTGGAATTGGGGCCCAGGAAGCGCCCGTACGCACGTTACGCCATGAATCACCTCACTAACCTCAATGCTCTATTAGAACGACGCAAGATCCCCTTGTCCATCACGGGCGCCACTTTGGCCGTGTTGTGCATGCATTTTGCAATATTCAAACTCTCATCACGAACGGCATTGCGATACTTGGCGAGAGCGAAAGCGAAAACTTGGACTCGTTTACCGCACAGTAAGTTCAACCACTGGCAATATCTTCTGCACATTGTCCTCGAGCTTGGCATTATAACTTCTGTTTCAGGGAACGGAAGGAGTTCGCAGCATTCCGTGAACTACTACGGATGGTGCCGGGTTTAGAAGCTCGCATTATGCAATCGGGTGAGGATGAGATCATACACGTTGCTGACCTCGTGAGTACGCTACGCTACCAAACTTAACCAAAGTCACCTGGGCCACTGACGTTCCATACGATTTGCTTTAGATCCAAAAGGGGTCTAATGGTGCGAGAGCCGACGATACGAAGGGAATGAAAAATGCGATCATCGATTGGATCACGCCCAAAGGCCAATCCCTGAATCCCCACATACCGCGAAACGTGAAATCAGGGCGTGGCTTTAACCACGAGCGCACCGGTGCCCTTCTTTGCCCGGCAGGGCTCGATTGGGCAAATTCCGAGTGAGTAACAAATATAAAATTATCAATGTCCGCTTACCGGTTGCAGTATCAAAAACAAGCTTATCACCGGGCAGATCCAGCCTGCTGGCGACCAGTGGCCTGTATTTCTGTACGCAAACTACACCTACGATGCCGAGGATCCGTGGAACGGTCTCCTCCGAAGTGGCCTTCTAGTCGCGGTAAAGCTCAGGCCGCCCTTCGAAGGATTCATGCAAACTCACTTTTTTTAGGCATACAAACATGTATTCACTTCGCCTAGTTCCGTGGACCAAGAACCTAGGGCTACAAGATCTGGTAACGCACGAATTCATGGAATGCGAAGCGTCACAAAGGCTTCCATCGCCTACGTCGCGACCCAGGTATGCTCGACATTTTTCACGGATGTTTTTCTATCAATCCATGTCACACAGGCCCGTTTTGCGCTGACTTCCGCGCAAGTATTCTCCCGCACTGACCACGTGACAGACTCGGAGCGCTTTTATAATTCTGTTCTTGAACTACTTGACGACCTCGAAGAGAAGGAGGAAGTTGATCAGCTCATTACCTGGTGGAATAGGTCAGTTTCCTAGATTTTTTTTTTGACTTCCGAGTGCTGATCCGATCTCACAGGCAAGTCTTTCCCCTGTACGTTGATGCCGAGCGTTTCCCGTCGAAGGATAGTGCGTTGGCACGGATCAGGCAAAAACGTGCAGAATACAGATCCCTTAGTGAATCCGTTGCCGGACCTTCTGGGTCAATGTAGGTAGATAGTGCTGAGGCAGATAAGCAGCGCGCATCTTTTTTTTTTTCTCTTGAACCGCTACACCTCGCTCGTGCGTTTTCCTTTCTCTCTCCTTCTCCCTTTGCTCTTCGTCGCACCTACCACCACTCCCTAATTTGTTTTCGGAGCCTTGTGGTCCAACCGCCTTACCTTGCCAGAGCCCCCGGTACATTCTGGGTCAATGTAGAAAGTGCTGAGGCAGATAAGCAGCGCGCAATTTTTTTTCTCTTGCACTGCTGTACCTCCCTCGTCCGTCTTCCTTTCTCTCGAGTCTCGCCTCCTCCCTTTGCTCTTTGTCGCACCTACCACCATTTCGTTTTCGGAGCCTTGTGGTCCAACTGCCTTATCTGACCAGAGCCCCGATCATTGTCCCACACCAATCGTGCCTGGTTTTCGGCTTCAACCGGGGGCTGTGAGTGCTATGCGCTTCTGCCCACTACTAGTACTTCCCTTCCACATGTCATTACCAAATCCTCATAGTTCTCATCCTTATCATCGCACATACATATTCACATGCAATTCATTCATCTTCACCTCTCCAGCAGTAATCTGTGTGACATCCAAAGGTAGAATTAGCTACTGTGTATTTAAATTTTGTACAGTTCGGAGTCCGGACAGAATGTCTAATGAATTCACACATGGTTATACCATTTGATAATATGTAGCAGTTCAAGAGCAATTGCAAAAAAAGAAGGATATTATTATATGTGTCTGCTTGAGGTAGCCTGACTATATTTGAGCATATGTACCATGAACTGTGGTGATGTCAATTTTTGTCATCTTTGTCAGTGGGCCACTTAGGAAGAAACAATGTTGCCATGACCATCACTGCCATCAGCAGTTACAATGAAAGATGGGGATTATCATATGTGCCTCTCTGATTCATTTGAGCACACATTTGTCTGCTTAATTCCATATGATCATGTGTGGCATCAGCTGTTATTATGGATAGATTTAGTCACATCTGTCTGCTCAGCTCCATATGATCAGGTGTAGCATCAGCTGTTATTATATATTGAGTTTGTCACATTTGTCTGCTTGACTCTAATCATCACATGCAGCATAGACTATTATTATAGATTGAGTTTGTCAAATCTGTCTGCTTGACTCTATATGATCGGATGGAGCATCAGCTGTTATTGTAGATTGATTTTGTCACATCTGTCTGCTTGACTCTAATGATCATGTGTAGCATAGACTATTATTATATATTGAGTTTGTCACATTTGTCTGCTTGACTCTAATGATCACATGCAGCATAGACTATTATTATATATTGAGTTTGTCACATCTGTCTGCTTGACTCTAATGATCACATGCAGCATAGACTATTATTATAGATTGAGTTTGTCACATGTGTCTGCTTGACTCTAATGATCACATGCAGCATAGACTATCATTATAGATTGAGTTTGTCACATATGTCTGCTTGACTCTAATGATCACATGCAGCATAGACTATTATTATAGATTGAGTTTGTCACATCTGTCTGCTTGACTTTAATGATCACATGCAGCATAGACTATTATTATAGATTGAGTTTGTCACATCTGTCTGCTTGACTCCATATGAGCATGTATAGCATCAGCTGTTATTATAGATTGATTTTGGCACATCTGTCTGCTTGACTCCATATGAGCATGTATAGCATAGACTAATATCATAGATGGAATGTGTCACACCTGTCTGCTCAACTCTAAATGATCATGTGTAGCATAGACTATTATTATAGACTCTATATGAGCATATGTAACATAGACTGCTATCATGGATAGAGTTTGTTGCATCTATCAGCAAGACACTTTTGAACAAATATCACATGACTACCAGCAACCATAATAATTGATAATATACAAGAAAAATTCCATGTTTGTCAGGCCTGCTGATTTCCCTCATTTGTGGATATACAAATACAATTCTTCATCTGTCTGGTTCTGTTTCACTATCATTGTAACAATTGATCCACACATAACAAGCTAATTGGTTCTTCCCATGCTTACCAACCCTTCCTGCAACTATATTCATGGATCAACAGTTTAATCATACTGATAAAAAAAGGTGATGTTGGCACCAAACATAATATCATATAAAGCTATCTCATAGTCTCATGGTTTTCCTGATGGTCGAAGGAAGAATAAAAACATACTGGATGGAGGGGTGTTACTAAAGAGCCGGTGCTCCTTTCGAATCGCAATGTCGACGAAATGTAAGACCGTCGACTCGGAAAATACGAAAGAAGGGACAATGGATTGGAAAGTCCCCGGACCGGTGAGGAGTTCTCGTGATAGCAGTAATGTAGCCTCTCTTGCAACGAGTGACCACACATCGGCCTGGTCGTGTAGGATGGAGTGAAAATGACCTTTAAAAGAAATTGAACGATAAAAAATACATTGAAATATATGCTCACGGTATAAGATGGGGAACTGGATGTCCAACGGGGGTGGCCCGGGTGACCATGTCCGCGAGATAGGACTCGGATGATCCTCACTATCGATCAGCGTCACAGTGTCTGTGAGAGATTCGAGCTCTGCAAGGACGTCATAATTATCGTTTGATGCACTTAAATCGTGGATGAGCGATTGTGAGATGGACGCATGTTCGATGGGTGAATCTGGAGGCGAGGCCATGGTACTTACTACTTACCCTCTAAACTTGTCGAGGCCCTCGCTTAAAAGTACTTGATCGTCACCTGTCACATTTGGTCACAACCGCCTGTAATGTAATAACTAACCAGTTCGGGATTTTTTTGCGGACTTGGCACGGCCTTCGAATGTGTCTAACATCACCGCCGAGAGATCTCGCTGAACTCAGCCCACGATTCCATCCGAAGTACATCACAAAGAGTGAAAGATCGTATTACTATCGGTCATCTGTAGCTCTTTCGTACGAACAATATCTCATCGTGCTTTCATTGATGCAAAACGTGCAAATGCTCGCACAACCGTTTCACATTTCCAACAGACTCGTTGACGTGGTCTTTTCCCACAACGACTCGAACGCCTCCTCCTGTCCTGGCACCACCCGCTAAAATCCCGCTTCCAAGGCTCCACCCATGGCCACATCCCAACCATCCCGTGTAGGAGCTCCAACTGCCTCCTCCAAGGCAAAGGCAAACAAGAACGACCTCGACGCAGCCCCACAGGGAAAGCGCTAGCGCGACGCCCTCGCTCAAGTTCCCAAGAATGCCACCAAGGGCCAAAGCAAAGTCCGAGTCGGCACTTGCCCTCAAGGACGTCAAGGCCAAGGACTCCGATCTGTCTTCCGCCAAGGCAAAGTTTGACGGCGTGGTCATCAAGTCAAGATTGCCCCAATCCGCTGGCACTCAGCCGCCCTTGTCCATCGTCTCTGCGGCCCGCCTCACTTCCAAGGCAACTGCACCCCAGCCCCAAGAGCGACCACTAGCCGACGTAAAGGAGGACGTGGAGCCCGTTCCCGTGCACGCTGATGACACTATGATTGTCGATCCCGCCTCATCTGCCCCACACAAAGCCGCCCAAGTTGGTCATCGTCTCCCTCTTGCTATCACCATGTGATCAAACACGATATACAGCGAGCTGAGTTGTCCAAGCGGACCACTTCCCACTTCAACGTCAAAGTTGGCGTCAAGAGGATGACAACCGGGTTTTTAAGAAGCGGTGAACCTCCTCAGACCTACCCGACGAGGCAAAGCTCTTTGTCGACCACGACGAAAATGGGGCCCGGCTTGCCCCCTCGCTCGACGTCCACATCGATAATGAGACAGAGTCTGATCCAAACGGCGATGAATGGGATGATCTCGACACTGAGGACGCCAACGACCCCTTGATGACCAGCGAGTACGTCAACGAGATCTTCGACTACATGAAGTACGTCCAGGTATTTCTCTACCGCACATTCCCTCGTAGTCCGCCCACTCACCAGATTCTTCAGCTCGCTAACCTCCCCAACCCCGATTATATGTCGAGCCAGAAAGAGTTGGCCTGGTCCATGCGAGGCATCCTGCTTGACTGGCTCGTCCAGGTACATGCTCGCTTCCGCCTCCTCCCTGAGACATTCTTCCTGTGTGTCAACATTATCGATCGTTTCCTGTCCGTCCGCGTCGTGTCGCTTGCCAAACTTCAACTCGTCGGCATCACCTGTCTTTTTATATCCTCAAAGGTGGAGGAAATCGTGGCCCCTTCCGTCTCCCATTTTCTTCACTGTGCCGACTCCTCGTACACCAAGTCGGAGATCCTACTTGCGGAGCGCTACGTGCTCAAGAAGATCGACTGGAATCTGACCTTCCCTAACCCGATGCACTTCCTTGGCCGCATCAGCAAGGCAGATGACTACGACGTCAAGGCTTGAACCATCGGCAAGTACCTGCTGGACGTCGCACTCGAATGGCGGCTTTTGGCTACCCCCTCCGTCGTTGATGGCTACTGCGTCTATCTGGCTGGCCAGACTGATCCTCGGTAACTATAAATGGGTACGTACACTAGTTCTTTGAGCGTCGTCTGATTCCTTTTGACAGAATGCCAATTTGGCGCACTACTCCTCTTAAGATTTCTCACGTGGCCAAGTTGCCTAAATTTGTATTTATACGAAGCTAATTCCCCAGCGGCCGGCTTGGAACGAGGGTATTTCCGTGCGGTCTTCTGCGGCACCGCCCCGGACGTCACCGGTCACCCCCTGTCTTTTTGCTGGGCTATTCAAGTTAGCGGCATAGCAATTTAGGAGGCCGTATGGAAAAAAAATTTACAATATATTAATTATAGGCCCATCGGCGATTTTTCGCTTATCTCAATGCCTCGTTCCTAGTAATCCAATCTGAGATCTGCGCTTCGTGCGGTGTCGTGCGGCTCGTGCCGCATGAAGCTCGTGTCTGCCTATTCACCGGCACCCCTTATCAGGCCTTATGTTTCGGGCGCTGAGGGCAATTTCTAAGAAATTATCAATTTTTGTTTGGTCGACGGACATTATCAACTAGCGGCCGGCGATGCCGGGTCACCGGAACCTTGCTTGCACATTTTGCCAGGAAGCCACTATAGTCGATCTCGGAAAACCAGCCTCGTTTACGCTCAGTCCGTTCAATGCATACGTAGCCCTATCGCGAAGCAGGAGCAGAGGTACGATACGACTTTTACGCGATTTCGAAGACTGTCTATTTACGAAACATCCATCGCGCGAACTGTATGAGGAAGAAAAAAGATTAAAAGAACTGGCTATGGAAACCTGGATAATCTTACTTTGTGGATGGCAAATATGACGTGTAAATGAACTTCTTTGGTAGTTGCGATGGACCGCTGCTGTGAAAGGAGAGAGAGGAAATAGATTGCGCGGATGTACTACATACAGACAATCAATGCGTGTGGTGAGGTACGGTACGGTACGGTTGAGATGGAGGGTGAAAGCGCGCAGCGCTTACCGGCCCCAGACGGAAACCGAAACCTGCTGGGCAAGGCGTGAGCTGCGGGGCGGGTGGGAACCGCCTCGCAGGCACGGCTGATGCACGTGAGGCAAACGCTTGACGCGCCGCAGGCCCCTGACGGGGAAAGTGGGTTGACTGTGAGGCGCCGCGAATGGGCAGTTCGCGAATACGGAGTGATGTAGGTGCGACGACGAACGGAACGGAGGAGGCGAGTCAAGAGAGAGAGGAGCGAGGTGTTGACGGCGCGAGAGAAAAAGGAATGCGCGCTGCTCACCTACACTCGCCCAAAGACATTGCTCTGTCACAGGCACTGCTCGTGCCTCAGGCCTCAGGCCTCAGTGCGCCACAAAGCCGCTGGCACAATATTGTGTTTTCTTCTTCCCCGCGTTCAGCATTTTGTATAGATAGTCAGTGAAAATTTCCGGGAGGCGGTGCTGGCGCGACCTCACCTTTGAACCTCGGAGATTGCCGGGGTTTCCTTCCAAAACGGGTCACCGAGTGACGCCTGAACGCGTGAACGTTGTTCGAGCCGTCGAGCGCACAAAGTGAACGCGATCAAGGGCCGCGAACGTACGAAGAGTCGGAATAACGCGCGCTGGATATGAATAGACGGTGGCCCGAAGATCCGTGGTCGGTTGGAATCACCCGATGGATTCACGGGTCATCGAGTGACGCGCGAACGACGATTCGTCGAGGAACGTTTGAGCCGTCGAGCGCATTCACCGCAGCCGGCGGAACTTGGAACGGAAATAATTCAAGTTGGATGACGAGGAGAGGGAAGGGGGGACTCACAACTCACGGCCGCTGGCAAACACGACGTGGAACCTAGTAGGTACTACTAGCTAGACAAAACCCTCGTCCCCCTCGGACGCTCGAGCGCAGATTCGGCGGAAAAAAGGGAGATCCTGGCGGGGGAGGGGGGGAGAAAATATCATGGATGCTGACCGGCAGGGCGAATCGACGTCCAACTTGAACTTGTAATGCACGTATTGTCGCGCGAGTGAAGATTTTAGCCTTGATACTATACATGCGAGCGCGGTTGAGTGCCAAATTCAGCGGCGAGCGTTTGAACGGAGGGAAGGGAGAACTTACAAGTTGCAATTCACGGCCCGGGGCCACGGCCGCCAGTGGCAGGCAAACACGATGTCACCACACCCAGCCATCCAACTGGAATGCTCACCGAGCGCAGATTTGGCGCAATTGAAAGCACAATCTTGGAAGGAGGCAAAGAAACGAGTAAATAAAGAAAAGAAACAAATGGTGACTGACAACGGGCGCGCGGCGCAGGTAGACCGTAGGACGAGATCCTGGGCAAAAGAAATCCTTGCGTATCATGTCCTTAAATGTTCTGATTCTTCCGAACGACGTGCCCTCCGGTCGCATGACCGGGGCCAATTTGAAAGTTTGTCTCGAGTCCTGGGTGGTGGGGAAAGAAGTAGTATGGAGGAGTCAGGAGGACTCGGAAATCCTTGCGGATCGTGTCCTAGCAAGTGATGGCCCTGATGGGTAACTTACTTAAGAGCTTTGATGTTCATGAAGTTCAGTGTTGTGTGAGCAGGCTGCAGCCGAGAATAGAGTGAATAACATTCTGAGGAAGAGGAAGAGGACTTACTAGAGGATGTGGAAACTCTGGAGAGAAACGGACCGGCTCGGAGGGATAGGAGAGTCGTGAAATTTTCAGGAAAATTTCGCACTGTTTGCCACTTAGCTCGCTTTATCCCACCATTTATTCCACTTTACGCCACTTTATGACTTGTTTGGCCCATCTTCCGATAAGACTACAGATGCTACGCTAGCTATCGAGTCGAGGCGGCTATCGTTGTACGCGGAAACGTTGAAAAGATTGACACGATATGATGCGCACAGCCACATGACGCATAGCCGATGATAGTAAGGTCATGGACTTTATAGCACAAGGTAAAGGGGGGGAAGGCTACGGCACTTTGGGCAATACCCGAGCTATCTTGGCGCATATAACTCGGGTAGCCAATGTGCATTTTCCAGATGGAGGCCGAATTCTATGCCTTCCTAATTTGGGTCAGTTACATAAGCTCCTGGAAGGCATGTCCATTTTTTGGTGCTTCGCTCTAACTTCAAGTTGAAGTTGCACATGCCCGCCTCCATGCAGCCAGTGCTGTGTAGGGCACGCTGGAGGGGCCGACCCTGGCCCGCCGGTGCCCAGCACGCCCGCCTGCCATCTCCCGCCCGAACCTTTTGGCACGTTGACACCGTGCAGGTGCACTCAGGCTTCCCACAGTCCTGCTGAAGCGTCGACAATGATCCGGACACAACTGCCTTAAAAAAACTCGGGCTGCTCTGGGGCTGTCAAAGGTTGAAGTGATGGTCGCATTTTGAGTGCGTTCGTCTTCCAGCTATTGGCCTCAACTAACATCTGGACAGGTTTTTTTTTCAGGTGTGGCGGTATGGGATCCTTCCCCGTTGTTCCGTCAACCAGCCTATGACGACGGGTCTCAAGCCCATTGATGCCACGGTTCCTATCGGTCGTGGCCAGCGTGAGCTCATCATCGGGGATCGTCAAACAGGTAAAACTGCTGTCGCCGTTGATACCATCCTCAACCAAAAGCGTTGGAACAAGGGCAAGGAGGAAGACAAGAAGCTCTACTGTGTTTACGTCGCCATTGGTCAGAAACGTTCCACTGTTGCCCAGGGCCCAGCTCGTCAAGACCCTTGAGGAAATCGACGCTGTGAAGTACACTATCATCGTCACAGCTACCGCTTCGGAAGCTGCACCTTTGCAGTATCTCGCTCCGTTCTCAGGCTGTGCTGTGAGTAAAGGTGATACGTGTGATGTATATATTCTGACATCATCGTGTAGCCCTCATCATTGACGACGACTTGTCCAAGCAGGCAGTCGCGTATCGCCAAATGTCACGAGTCCTGCTCCGTCGCCCCCCCGGTCGCGAGGCTTACCCCGGTTCGGACGTTTTCTACAGTAGTTGCAGCGGTCAGCATGAGCTGCCAACGAGCGTGATATTGCAGCTACTAGTTCAAGTTGTGCAGACAGACAGTGTTTCGTACACACGAGATGATCGCGCGGCTGTTTCGGGATCAAAATCTTCATTTCAAAATTCTTTATGCTCGGCCGTGTCACGGCCGAAGAGTCCAATTAGGGGACCCCTAGTGATGATAAAGGGTTCAGTATGGCCCCTCCGTCTCAATCATCTGTGAATTCAATGGGCGTAAACGGGTTGTGGACGGTGAGTATCGGTTCACGTGATCTCACGAGTAGCATGATAAAAGAGACTGCGTGTTAGCCTTTGTACTAGTAGTTTCCGAGGCTTGCGACTATAGTACACGGTATAATGTACATTGTGCAGATGTGGCAACAAAATTTGAGCTGTGGCACTTCAGTCGGGGGTCACGGCGAGCAAATTTGAATACACCGTGACTGAGACCGAGACCAACAAACCTGTCATTTGATTTCCTTCCAGACGCAGGCAACCCGCTCTCTTTTTCGTGTTCATTTGCTCTTGACGAGTACCCTCCGAGTCTGCAGACAGATGCCACCAACACGGTCATTGAAGTCTGCTACCAAAAAGAAGGCCCCACTGGCAGGACTACAGCCATGCGGCGAGGCTCCCAAAAAGACGCACACCGGGAAACGGCAGACTCGGACACCGGCGGCACCGGTGTCTGGCAGTGGCCTGGGACACAACAGTTCACTGCAGTCCATCAGCCAGCTGAAGGAGGCCAGTAAAGAAGCACATCTCAGGGCTCCAAAGACGATGGAGTGCTATGCAGGCCATGTGAAACGAGGTCGCGAATGGCTGGCACAGCACTTTTGCAACACGGAGGCCAGCAATTCCGAGTCAGTGCCGCCAATGACCATCTTGGACTCGGAGTCACCGGTCATGGTGTCAACCCAGGCAGCTGACCGTGATCCAGACGATCCATACCAGGACCCGGATTTCCGCTGCGCGTTCGACTGCATTCCGAACCGGGTGTCAGACAAGGCAGTGGCGTTGTTCCTGACTTACAAAGGTGTTTATCAGAACTTGAGCCAGGGATCTGTCGACGGGATACGTGCGGCGTTCAAGGCACTGTGGGATAAAGTGTGAGTGACATGAACCTTTGTCCACCGACTCAGAGGACTTGCTGTGTTGGCGTCAGAACTGAAACGCACATCACAAATAGTGACGGCGACACCTACCGCGGGCGCTGGCACTTCAATGAGGCCAAGCAACGTTGGCAAGGCAACCCGGTACACTCCGCTGAAGTCGATGACATCCTCAGCTCGTTGAAGCACCGGGCGAGCGCTGAAGGAGCCGAACGCAAACATGCGAAGGCGATGTCGATGGAGTACATGGCACGAATGCTCGATTGGTCGCGAAGCACCTGTCCACAGCTCAACACAGCTCTGAAATGGCTGCAAAACGAGTTCACCGGTGGATCACAGTCGAGCAGATTGTGCACGCACATCACAGACTCAGATAAGGCCCCTGTGACACGGCACTTGCAACAGATTGCCTTCTGTGCAGTCTCGTGGACCCTCTGGACACGGTGAGCACTGCACTGGCCGGCGGCGCACATCGTGCAAGTCAGCTGAAACATACTGACATCAATTTGCAGGTGTGACGAGCTCATCAAGTTGTGTCGATCGAACATTGATGTTGACGATCCGGCCGCTGTCAACCGCGTGCTAAGGAAATGCCTTGCAGGAGAGGAACTCCTGATGACGGACCTTGAAGTCAAATTTGAGGTCCACCTCACCAACCGGAAAGGGTGGCAGAAGAAGATCGACAAAGGGCAGACGGTCGATCAAGACCTCCGATGTGCGTGATCAGAGCCTGTCGATCGCGCGCAATTTTGCCATGGTACTGACCAGCGGTACGGGGTTGCAGGCAACCGATATGACATCTATCCGCGGAACCGGGAGAGGATCGAGTTGCTGGCAACGGATGCCTTCGTTTGGTTCCTCGTGTGGGTGAAGTGGCTTGAGCTGGCCTGTTATGGGCGAGAACTTGCACGAGGGGACTACATATTTCCCTACATCAGCGCGAACGGTGTGATGCATACCAAATGCATACCCACCAGAACGTCTCCCACGATACTGTCCAGAAATGGATTGATGAGGCTGTTGTGGGTGCGGGAATTTCTGGTTCCTTTTCCACGCATTGCTTCCGTCGTGGAGGGGCGCAACACCGGTTTATGTTTGCCCCCGCCGGGCAGTGATGGACCTTAGCCAAGGTCCGTTGGTGGGGAGGTTGGGCAGAGAATGAGAAGGTACGGTACTGAGTCAGTTCCCTGGAGTCGTGACTCCGACTTGTGAGCACTCGAGCTGACTGTGGACAAATTTCTGCAGCGCGACACGTTGAGCAACTATCTGCTCGACGAATTGCGCACCTATGAGAGCGGCTACAGTGATGCCCTCGCACCTTTCCCGCGGGATGCGGACAAATCACTTGCAGGCGAAGCTGCACTCGTTCGACCGCCGACGATTGAGGAGGTGCGGCTGGCTCACGTGTCCTACATGGGCACCATGCGCGAAATGAAAAACGAGATCGTCAACGAGATCCGAGCCTGCTCGTTCAGCGACACCAACTTGAACAACGTCCACACCGTCACACAGTCTGGTGTTGGACAACTTTCCAATCCCAGACTGAGTCACGGCGATGTCCGCCGAGTCGCCCAGGTTGATCATGATGCCGATCACGGTGAGTGCATACCCACCTTGAACAACCTCTCTTCACCAGTCGGCTGACTCAGACGATCATGTTCGTTCAAGTTACCGGAGGCGGCCTGGGGCCGACTCGCGTGACTGCGGTACCGACACACCCATCTCAGCAGCGACTGCCAGTGTGCTCGGACCCCGGCGCGCTGAACGCAGCGCGCTTTCGACCGGACACGACCGACGCCCCAACCGCAGGACAGCCGTCCGCCGAGTACATCCCCACTGCAGGCGCAATGTCTGCCCTCGGTGCAACGAAGTCAAAAGAGGACACCTGGAAGGAAGTGGTTAGACACTGGGTCAGCGGGTTGCCCGAACTCGGTCTGCACACCCCATTGAGGGACTGGCCCAAGGAGTGGTGGTCGGGCCGCCGAGGGGAAAACCACCGCAAGTTCGGAGTGCTGCGTCACAACCGCGAGGTCATTGCTACGGAGTTCGTTGAAGCGTGAGTTTCGTCGTTCGGGAGTCGACTCTTGTTGGACGCTGACCACTGGCCCGCCGGGCTGTCTTCTTCCTGTCTTTTCCTTTTTCAATGCACAGCTACCAGTCCGACGAGGCCCGCTTTCTGGCTGCCTACCCTGAGGCCAAGCGAGGGATCACCGCCCTCCTGCACGCGATCAATCTGCGCCGCGGCTCGCGCGCCACTGACGTCCAAGTCGATGGGATCGCCGGCCAGCCGAGGGACTCGAACTGACCCGTCTCCTGCTCTCTCTCCGAGTCTCTCGATCGATCCATCGAGTCTTTCCATCGAGTCTTCCCATCTCTCCGATCTCTCTCTCTCTTCGACTCCGAGTCTCTCTCAGGCTCATTCTTCATACCTTAGTAGTCGTGCCGTCACCGCGCATCCGGGCTGCAAAGCCCAGCCTTCGGAGCGCTGGGCGTGCTAGTAGTAGTGGTTCGAACCGAACCGCTTTCGAGTCTCGACCGTGTGCTAATATCATCCGTTTGTTCGTTTTGTTCGTTTGTTTCACGGATCGTTCGTTCGTTTGCTTCAAGCAGAACGGCGCACGTCCCTCGTCATCGTCTCGTCTCGAGCGTCTCGGTCAACTTGGCTGCCAAGCCAGTCTACGCCCGAATCGCGATTCGGACGACTCGATCGATACGAGTGCGAAGGGGCCTGTCACTCGAGAGCGTGACGCGTCTCGGCGTCGGCCGGATTCGTCTTGCGCCCGACGGAAAGCGGCACGTGCGCACGCCCCACTAAGTTCCCACGCGCCCCTCCGCGGGGAAAGTTTTCGCACTAAGTGCAAGGCAAGGTGATTTGACTCAAATTTGACTTGACTTTCGCTGATAATCAGATATGATGACCAGGCACTGGGGAAAAAAGGGACCTGGAGCCTGGACAGTCCTGGACCTGCCACTGGATGAGCTCGGAAGGACAAATGATTAATATTTCATTTAGGTGGAGAAGACCGGGACTGCCGAGGTGACACTGGCACCGGCAAATTGTTCGCCACACTCAGGGAGTTCAAGAGGAAGCATAACTCAAGTACTCACTTCACGTCCATATCAACTGAACTGTGCAGCATTGCGCTCAGTGACCCGTCACACCATCTAGCGCACCACCAATTTCTTTCAGGAACGTCACTGTCCTGTAACATGTCTGCAGAGAATGCGGAGGCCATTTCCCTCATGAGAGGTCCGCTCATCGGTACCTTCCTTGCCTTAATGTGCGTTTACTCCCACCGTGCCATTCGTAGCTCTCCTTCTCACAGTGAATGGTCCAGTCTATACGGGGTCAGTTGCATGCAAGCTTTCTTCTATTTCAAAACGTACGAAAACGACAGCTGGAGACTCAAGACGACGGTACGTTGCCCCACCAACACGCGTCCTCAGGCAACTGTTGCTGATCGTGTGCAATGCCGCTCTAGGTTGCGATTCTCACGTAAGTCACGGCTTTGTTTGATTTTTTTCTTGCTTTTGAATACCTTCAATCGTCTTAGCATTTTGGAAACAGCCCATGCTGCCACGTGCATATGGGCAATGGACGACTATCTTGTCGCTCATTTTGGAAACACAAGCATCCTGGAGTCGGGGACGGGGTGTGTGTCTGCTTTTCTACTTTCGTGTGGCCTTTCGGTTTCAGCACTCAGGACTCTCTTTCCACACAGGGCGTTTGCGGTGAGTTTTTCCGATTGCCTCGGGAAAATCTTGTATATGTGATCCTTTGGGACAAGGTGACGTACATCCTTGAAGTAAGCACTCGTTCGGTCTGGTACCGCATTTCAGTAGGGCTGATCTGTCAAGTTTATCATTGATATCTATGTCTACCTGTGAGTCTAAGATTCGGCTCTTTTTCCGTCGGGTGGCACCGACCTTGGCCTCGCCCTTTACAGTTACTTCACTTGGCGAATATGGTTGTGTCAGTACACCATTTCTGGATTCAACTCGAAGTGACCTCACGCGCCTGACCAGTCACAGCCAATAAGTGGATTGTTTTTTTCATGGTATGCTGTCTTGAATCGGATTGAGTGACCATGGCTGATCTTCTGCAGTGTACGGTGTGCACATCGCGAGCAGGTGAGCGTGACAGTGACTAATTTGAACACAATCGACTGCCTTTCATTTTCTCTTATTTTTCTCTAGTCCTCGGTATTTACTACAGCTTTTTGGGGTACGATGAACCTCCCGCTTTCTCTGAGTCTCTGACCCACCAAATTGTCTCCCAAACACAGTGCCATGCAACCGACGTGGGCCGCCAGTCTGGAGGCATGCCGAACGGTTTTTCTTATCATCGATTTGCTCTTCATCACTGGAGACATGTTTTCCGCCAGTGTGATGGCGTACCATCTTGCCAAGTGTCGATCCTGGTTGTATGATCTGCCGCCTCATCGACCGCTTCGAATGGAGACCGTGTTGAACCGCCTCATCGTGTTTGCTGTTGCCACAGGCGCCTTGACATCGTTCGTCTTATTTTTATGGCTCTCAATCGTCGTGTGCTGGGAAGAGTAAGGCTCGTACTGACCCTCGACGACACAGGTTGATGGACCTCATGATACTCATACTGGTGCATCTCGACTCTTCCCTCTGACGTTCTCAGGTTCCGGGGGCGCTGACGTCTTTTTTCTCCATTTGCTTCCAGGAGCTCTTACATCCGCACGGACTTGCCTTCGTGGGCCCCATCTTCATCCAAGTACACCGTATGTCGTCCCTATTTCACCTCCTCCCCTTTTGGATGCCCCAAAAGCTCACTGGCGTCTGTACATATTTCGATGGCACAACGATGATCTGTCTGTTACATTTCGCCATCCCCTCGTTTTCCGGTGGTGGTCCAATGCAGTTTATTCCAACTCAGTTCTCGCCTCGTGGGTCTCCCGCTTTCTCGTTTGGGTTTATTTTGCTTTGAAGCACGCATGCTAACTCTGAATTTATTTCCCCTCTTCTACATTCCCCATTTCTTTCCCTATTTTCTCACTCTCACTCTTTTAAACCCGAACCCTAACTACGCCACGACAAGACTCAACATGCGAAATTCTATCTCCCCAATGAACCGGAGTACATTCGAGATGCCCGCTGGCTTTTCCCTGCAGTTCAGAGGTCCCTCGAACGTCTTATCGGCGATCTCCAACTCTCTGAACTCTAGGCCGGCCAAGGGGGAGGGGGAGGAGGAGGGGAGGGGAGGAAGTTTGATGCCGGTGAACTGTCCTTGTCACAATGTACGTTTCGTATGTTCTTTTTATCCTTCACCCCTTTCCTGGTGTCCGACGAGGTGACTCTGGCTGACGACGCGATTCGGATTGCAGATCCGGTTCCAAAATAATACATGAGGACAAATTCGGCGACATGGATATAGGGTGTTGCGATGTGTGTCAAGAACCTCGTGGTGTCATGACGGATTAATGGAATCAGCAAATTCCCTATCTCTATTATGATATCCTTTCATCACCCATCTAGTAATGTTACCTGAGCAGCGTTGGGTTTCGAAGAGAGCACGATATACATCTTCCACGATGACTTGCGCAGCGTAGCTTGAAGTGTGCCATTTTGCATGTGCGGAGTCCATTGGCAAGCATTGAGTCTCGGGGAGTCGAACTTGTTAATCCCCTCCCTCGCGTCAGTTGTTAGCACTCGCTCTCCTACGTGTCCTGGACTGACCTGAGGCCTCAGGCCATGACATCATGATACTCGCAAAGCGCGCATACACGTCGAATAAACGTTCCCGTTGCCAGTGAATGTGTCGCCAGCATGATTTCACCCCTTCACTTCAGCATGATGAACCAAGGAGAGCGTCCCTTGGATAAGCTCGACTATCCGCATGACGAAACGGGTGTGCAAGGTGCCAATTTTGGCTCGCTCACCCGCTATGATCCGCATCTCGCTGATCGTAGGCGGCTTTTTCGTCGAAGCCGGGCAGCGATGAACTGTCGAGGGAGATCTTGAGCACCAGACAGAGATAGTTTGACGTAGGGACTCGACTGCATAACATAAGTTGTCAAGTACTTGGCGCCGCAAAGAACCAGTGTTGGAACGTGTTCTTACATTGGTTCACCGATCTCCTCGATGCCATGGAACTCGATCAGTTCAAGAAGTCACTGTCGAGACTTTTCGAACGGAAGGGACGTATCACGTCATTATATGCATGGTTTTCATTCATGTTTGCATGATGCTCGCCTTGTAACTTACATATCGCTCGTGGAGAAGTCAAATGGAACCGGCCTCTCGACGATACAATGGAAGGCCCATGTTGGAGAAGGATGTTATACCTCGGATGAGGGAGGAAACCACTGATCCAATTTACGAACCATGTTCTCAACCTTTTTCATGTAGATCTCGACGTTCCGTGCCATATCCAAGGGTTCACACGGCGGCGGGAACGCATCACGAAACTCGTCCATAAAGCTCGCGTTCATGTCCTCTTCAGATATCCTTGCATCAAAATGAATCGGATTCAGAAATGAATGCGGAGAGAACGAGTCGAGCTACATACCCTTCTTCTCGATTGATTTCCTCTCGCTTGCAATCCCAATCCGCAACCAGTTTCAGCCACTCCTGGCATTCCACCTTGAGCCGTTCGAAATGCACATTCTCGTCCTCGGAGAGATCGTCGTGGAAGAGTAACTGGGAGGGCCCATCATAACCCTCTATCGACCCCGGGAAGAAATCGTTGAATTTCTTCCACATCAGACACGACTCGGGCGCGGTCCACAAGTAATGAATGTACTAGACCGGACACCGAACGACAACGTCAATGATGTCATTTCGCGAACGCAGCAGGGGGACCACTCACGAGCAAGATGAGACTTCGAACCAAAACAATGTACTCCCTGCGCTGTGCATCCTTCCTGTTCAAGAATCCCTTCAACGCGCGCACTTCGTTCGCAGCTAGCAGTCTTACGTCCTGCTCCCGGTCGTCGCTCCGCGCCCGCTCGTAATACGTTTGCCATTCGAGCACTTCGTCGGACTTGGCTACGGCGGACTGGCGAAAGATCTCGACGAGGGAAAGGAGGTTGAGCAAGTCGGGGATTTGTCCAATAACAAAGGTTGGCAAAAGGATGTTGCGGGCGCAGTAGAATATGAGGGCGGGCGGGAGATCCGTGGAAGACGCGTCTTGGGGAGGAAGAGCGTCGTTGAGATCTGTCGCGTTAGGATGGCGAATGTCAGTGACATGGGGGGCTGCGGCAGCGGGTGAACTGAACTGAAGATGCCTTCGTGAGCTCGGACGTCGTAGGGCTCGTTGAAGTCGATTAGCGATACCCGTTTCTTGAGCTCGTCCATTACAATTTATAGCTCGAGTTGTGCGAACTTTAAGTAAGTTGGTGGTTCAGAGTAATTGTCGCCACGAGTGACGAAATGTGGACGTTACATAACGATTGAATTCGGCGACTTGTTGATCATTCAAAACACTTCAACTTTCCGTCGGCCTGAAACTCACTACTGGAACAGCGACCACCTCGCCTCAAAATCTTCCAACCGTCGGCAGTCAGAACGTACCCAGCCCGTAGGGCCCGGGTAATGGGTCTTTCATAAACGTGCTTTCACTGACATGCACCATTCCAGTCAGGTAGACTGTCGTCCTGCCGATCCAGCGCTCATTCATGTCAACAACTTTGTTCCTCCTTCCGTTGGATGTGAATCTCGTTCGTCAAATCAGTTTTTTCTGCGTTCCATCGCCAGTTCGCTTGCGCATTACCCGTTTCGCACTGACTCCTACGACATCCATAGGTCATGCTTTTGGAGAAACCCGTAGGCGTTGGCGCGCCAAGATGCATCACAACAGGCGATCCATGCATACTGGGGTAATGGCCCATAATTTTCTCCGTTTACGTTTACAGTAAAGAACAAGGCTCTAGTCGTCAGAACATGCATGGAAGAGAGGCATGACAAAAGATAGTCTTCTTGCGTCGCAAGCACACTCATCCATGCACCCTTCATACAGTCTGTCGTAGCCGTTCATACACGTCAACTCCCTTTCCGCTCCCTTCATCTGTCAGATCTCGATTACGTTCGAGGATCAGGTTATCTTCGTAACTCGTTCCATCGACTCGTTCTTGATCCTGCCGACGCTGGTAACAGCAAGGCGTATCTGATGCCACTGGCGATGTCGGATCTGTTTCTGCAAATTGACCGCGCGGTTGTGATCTCCGAGCAGCCTCATGTGACGCAATCTCTTCCCCAGAGAGACCCGCGTCCAAGTTCGACCTTAGCAGGTGGTTGTGTCAGTTTGATCAGGTTATCTAGAGACTTACAGTAACATGTCGATTCCGCGTAAGTCGCATGACAGCGATTGGGTCTGATTCGAATTAAAGAAAACTTTCCAGCGGTTGCGGAATCAATCTCCCTCAAGTAACCTACTCGTGATATATTTGCCAGTGGCTCACAGGCGCGCCTGAATCCAATACCTATCATTTCCGTTGGTATTCCGCTCTGTGTCCTGTCAGCTTACCTCGGGGCTCCTCCGTGTACATCCGAGCGAAATGAATAATACTTCACTTTATGTGCTACGATCGGCGTCGGTGAGACCGTGTTCTTCAGTGACACTATCTTTGCCAGAACGCCAGCATCTGCCATCGATCATTATGTACGCCGTGAGAGGAGGGAAACGACAGACGTCCATACATTGCATTATCAGCGTCACACAGCATTTCAGCTTTGCATCCCATGTCTGCTGGCGATACACCGTGCAAAGTATGCACTCGAGTTCGAATCACCTTCAAACTTTTTAAACCTAGACTCATCATCAAGATGCTGTGCGAGGCACGAGCACAGCCTCAGCACACTTGACCGTGCTTATAAACTTGCTTATCTCAGCGCCTCGACTCTAATCTATTTTGAGCTTCGTGTGGTGGCCTGCCACATGAAGCTCGTTTTGACCTATTCACTCCTTACTCTTCGGGCGCCGAGGCAATTAACCGTGCTAACAGCGCTTGATGTACCCACGCCACACGTGGTTGCTGTGCGCACTGCGGACGACTCGGAGTGGCAGTTGCGTATCCTCTATTCCCCTCACAGAATAATATCCAATCATTGCCGATGCCCTCTTCATCACTCAGGTGAGTCTCACATTGTCAGGTTCTAGGCCACTCGCCAATACGACCGATCCTTTGTACCTAGGTTCCTTGTCAAAGGCCGTCCGCTGGTCGACCTCACAGATCGAATTGAACGGGATTCTGCCGTTCGGTTGACTGGCGGCGCACACGGTGACGTTTACAAATGCAGGTTCAGCGGCATGACGGGGTCTCCGTCCTCGGTGTGGTACTCTGCTGTTGCTGGTCAATATATTCTGATTTCTTTTAGATCGCAATGAAGGTCCTGAGGTATTTTGAATCTGAAGATCCAGAAGAGAACCAGAGGCTACTGGATTGCACAAAAAATCAGGTCGACTTGATTCCATGCACTGATATTGTATTTGTTCATCTGTTAATACTTGTCAGCAGATGCGTCGCGAACTCGGTCTTTTGAGAAGACTCGAGCATCCTAATCTTGTTCCACTGTTCGGTGTGGCGACCATCTTTGGACCAATACCTGGTGTGGTGTTTCCTTGGATGTCACACGGGACCTTGCACTCTTTTCTCAAGAACAAGACTTTCACATTAGTCGAGAGACTGCAGCTGGTTAGTCATGATTCCCTCTTTTTTCGACCCCATTAATACTCAGGGTGTGCAGGTACATGGCATCGGATCTGGCCTGGAATATCGTGCGTCTTCGGGAATCGCGCTGTGATCCCACTTTTTCTGATCAGACTGATGTCGTAGTCCATTCAAACGACGTGTTCCATGGAGACTTGCATAGCGTAGGTCCATAACCTCAGTTTTGGTTTGAAGTTTTTTCACATCTTACCAGTCGAATGTCCTCATCGACGAAGACCAAATGCCGCGAATCAGCGATTTTGGATTGGCATGCACGATCGAGAAATTGCAGCCTGGACTGACATACTTGCAACGATTGTCGAGCCCGAGCAAACCAGGAGCTGTGAGATGGGCAGCACCCGAACGGCTGGAGCCTGGAAGCAAACCACACCCGTCGGGAGACATCTATTCGTTTGGGTGTACCATGTTCGAGGCAAGGATGTTCCCCGATACCCTGATGGTCATTAGCTTAATTTCTCCGGTAGGTGTTGTCCGGCGATGTACCATGGAAGGCAAAGACAGACTACCAGGTGATTGTTCTGAAGTTGACGAAGCATGGATTTCCCTCTCGTCCAGAGCATGGGACAATTCGAAACGAGCATTGGAAACTGATGGTGCGGTGCTGGTCAGCGCGTCCACAGCAACGCCCCAGGGCAGGGCAGGTCGTGGTAGCGGTGCACACATTTTTCTCGCAGAAGCAGGATGCTGACTGGCGTGATCGGGACATCCTCGAATTTCACATCCTTTTTTTTTTTTCAATCTCCGGACGTCTGTTGCCAAGTCACTAGGCAGATTGGATGCTCCGAGAAGCACCGAAGGGGTTGCGCTCCGGAACCTGACGAACCCAGCGAAGAGGTAGACGACGATGACAGTCAACGACGTCCACAAATGAACGGTGGACACGAATAAGTAGTGTTCGAGATGAGAAATAAAATTGAAGATCCGTGGGAAACTGATCAAAACTTAGGAGATTTGCAAAAAACAATCAGGAACAATACAATCGAGTGTGCTCAGAATATAGGTACAACAATTTACGCATCAGCCTGGGACCTGTGCATTAGCAAAATACAAGTTATTTAGAGTACAGGAAGGTGTGGAAGTGCACTAAATGTACTTGCGAGTAAATCTTCTATACATGTGTGCAGTGAAACTGACTGAACTCGAACACAAATCAATTCCGGAGCGTGACTCAGTACTAACCGTAATTATCTGATATTTCTGACTTTGCGCCACACTACCTCAAACCCACTCCCTCTTCCCACTTTTAGCATTGACGACGATGACATGATGCAGACAACACGTTAATATCGACAACGCGACGATGCCAACGCCTCGATGCTAACCCACTCCTCTTCATGATGCACGACACCGTGCCACAAGTTCTAGAGAATCCCATGGCGAACCCCATGTGTTTTACCCGGCGACGACGCGATTCGGCATGACGACGCGAGGACGAGAACGGTGAGTACGCCTCGTCTTCATCCTTGCCTAACCCCTCCTCCCTCACTTGAAACACCGATGCAACGATGTGGCACCACGACGTGACAGCGACAACGACACCACCACCACCACACCACACGTCGCCGACTGATGCAACAACATGCCACAACGCGGCGACGGAAATGTGAGATGGCACTACCACCACCGTCACGACCCACGACAACGACGCCGATCGACGCGACGTGGCACCACGACACTTCGACTGACGCAACGGCATGCCACGACGCGACGACTCGACGACAATGACGGCATGCCACAACTCGACATCGACGGGACCAGCCTGCCAGTGAGTGTCGACGATGTCGCGGTACCAACGATACGATAACAACGTGACGTGGCACGCGATGGGCGACTACCACCACGGCAAACCACGACGCGGACGAGGATGGAGACACGGCACAGAGTCAGTGACACCGCGACGGACGTGTTACGACGAAACGATGAGGACATGGAGGAAAGGGAGCACGGCACGCTGTCAGCGACACTGCTGTACCGCGATCGCAACCACGACCACGACACGACGGCGTTGCAACAGCAACGACGACGACGACGACGGGGAGACGGTACGGCGTCATAAAAAGGGCTGTTTACTGCGTTGTCTGCTTAGTGTTATCTTTCAGAACAACATTTCACAAACAGTTCTTCCCCCTCTAATGATGTTCGTTCGCCTTACGTCGGTTTTGATCCCACTGTTTGCCACGCTCGGCGCCTTCGTTGCACCTGCAGTTAGCCAGTGCGCTGATGTGTGCTGCAATAGTTATCACAAAGGTGTGAGTAGTCGAGTTGCCATCTGTCGTTATTGAAGCACCGATCATTATGATAATCAGGCTTCCGGTGAGCATTTTGGATACAGGTGCGCGTACGCGAACGAAGGACAGTGCTCTTCCGGCGAGCTGAATTGCTGCACACTTGCAGTGAGTAGATCGATCGCGCTGGCTTGCCTTCCCTTGAATGACACGATCTGACTCGCGGGAAATCTACAGTATGACGCCAATGGCGAGGGCTATGCGACTGGGTGCATTTGACACTTTACATAAGGAATCCACTCGATGACTCGGAGGTGGGAATTGAAGTACTGGAGATGTTACTTCTAGTCGCTTTGAGCTCGAGTTGATGAAATGAATGGAGATTAGCTTTCTATATCAGCACTGCAAAAGGATGAATTGAGATGTCTACTAGGCTACTACAGGGACCCATGGAGCATAAATTTCGAGGAAGGCAACAACTGATTCGTCAATGTCCTCAGTGGGCGCCATTGAATAGATCACCCCGTTTCCCGTTCTCGTCTGAATCCGATTGTCGTCGTGACCGTCCGGTTACTAAACGTCCCGAAGTTTTATAGAATGTTCCCACCCCACCTACATTACCCCGGCTTCGATCCATAGTGCTTGAGCCAGACGTGCTCACGAAGTAAGTCTTCTACATGGCGACTCGACTATGTAATGTTTTCAGAATATATCTACCTGGCCAATCAAAAATGCGAACCGCTTTTTTGTAATTCAGGGGTAGGAGGACTATCTACTCCTACTGCCACAAGGTCAGCCTCCCATTGTAAATTCAGTTAGGGGAGTATTATAATATATATGTACTACTTGGGAATGATTTTTCCGAAGAGATATACCTACCCAGTACATTTTGCGAATATGTTTTGTATTTTCTGCTCATTTCTACATATCTGTCTACATACATCCTAATATTACAATTCAAGCGGTTGGAAATCCTCTAGATTACACTGGAACACTACCATAATTATTAGAACGGTTAATGAGGCGAGGGGAGTGAGTGGTGAAGCAGAGAAGAGGAGAGAGGGGATATGTTATATCTAGATGTCCTAAAATGAACGTCGCGCACAACGCCCGCCGCGGCTCGGCAAGGTCCGGGGTGTCGACGCGGGTGCGAACGCTATGAGTTGACGTGTTACTTAAGCGGACACGTGGCCTCGGCCACTACGAATTCGTTGCTAATATTTGAATATACTAGTAAGATGTACAACTTCGGTCAGAAAATAAAGCAGAGTGGGAAAGCCTGCGGTGATGCTGTGCTTAACCTTCATTGGGAAGAAGATGGAAACAAATAAAGACGATCAGAACTTCAATGAAGAAACTGCTGAGTAGATCAGACGGGTTATGAGTTTCAGCGCTTCAGCAGCCGTTTCCAACCTGACTCGGACGCAGGAGAACCGTGTTCTGCATCTCACTCTGCCATCAAGTCAACTCAATGTTGGGCATGGGGTGCCATCGTGTCCGCACATTAGCTTTTCCTTGAATTAAACATGGACGTCATATGAATAGTATCCCCGTTCTGAATCACGGTCAGTGACTGCGGCTTTGTGTGGCTCAGCCATGGACATACGGCACGCCGCATGCAACGAGGGTTCAGTTGGCAATGTTTTCAATTTGATACTTGGGACTCAGGGTTACCCGGCTCTATAAACCACCCTCTTATGTGCGATTTGATTCCAGTTCCTCCGTTGACTTGCCAGTTCTGGTGGTGTATGGAAAAGGCAGTGTGGGATATAACTAGCACTGTGGAACAAGACAGTACTCGATCAACTCAAGTCGTCTTGAAAACATCATGTTCAGGCTGACCCCTGACCAGGATATCTCAAACGGATGAGGTCTATCAAATTTATATTATATATGTATATGTGACTGCGGGTATAGATACGTTTCTTACCTGCTCGGACCAAGCTCGGACGCCCTAGTTCTCGTGTGTGTACTGTGCACCGAATTGAACAGATCTCGTCGGTGCTACAACAAGAAATAGTTGGCGCGCATGTCACCATCCGAACGAGGGAGGAAGCGTTTGCTCGGGTTTGTTCTCGAACTTTCCCATGCATCTCGTCTTCATCTCCGAAGTTTGACACGGAGGTGGGAACACATCACGACAGTCACCCAAAATGATCTCTGGACTTTTTAAAAATTGAATAAAATTCTAGAGTGGTAAATGAGACGACGAGTCGAGCGACGCAGCTCTCTAATCGAGCAGATGGATCACTCACGAGCTGAATGAGGTTTCTAACCAGAACGACATACGGTCCTTGTTCAGGAATCTCCGCAACGGGCGTACCTCGTTCGTGGCCAGCAACCTCACGTCCTGTTCCCGGCCCTCGCTCGGCTTATGTCGGTGGTGGGCTTGCTACTCGAGCGTTTCGGAGTTGACGAAGCCTAATGACAGGAGGTTGGGCAAGTGAGGAATCTGTCAGATGGTAAAGGACGACAAGAGGATTTTGCGCGGTTGGCCAGGGCACGAACAAGGGGAGCCGCGTTCTGCCCCTCCGGCCGTCCTTCCATCAGATTCAAATCCTGTCCAATAGAGGATCGGATCCTCCTCGTTCCAACGGTTCGCGTTGCTCCTCTGCCGTTCAGATGATCCCGACGGCGCTGTTGACAGCAAGGGGCATCCTAGTTAGCAACTGGGCACGACCACGCGGCCGGTTTGCTTCAATCGTTTCGCCTGAGACGCGGCTCCTTATTGAACGTTGAACGTCGAACCTGACCGGATGCTCAAAGTTACATACATATAGTCCTGTGGAGGCGCCGAGCGAATCCAATATAATATTCATTGTCCTCTCATTGATCTTAAACCGGAAAACTTCAGCCCCTCAGGGCGCATCCGTGTACACTTGACGAGTGGCAGTGGACTATGTATTAGGGAAGGTATGTCAACGTTTCATACACCTCTGACTTCCTGAATCACAGCATTAGTATCCGTTTACTGTGACCTTGAGGAAACAGGCCTTGGACGTCCTCCAAGTCCTACCAGCGCTTTACAGCATCACATTCCTATTTTGTTCTTTTTCAGTTATGGCCGATGTAAAGCAGAGATAGACGCTAACATGAGGTGAGAAGAATGTTGGCTGTATCAATGCACGTGCTTCCTGTGCAAAGGATGGGTGCTGCATTCGCACTTTCATTACATCCCCATCCCTCGCGTTCTGTTCCCTTCACCCGTCCTGCAGCAGAGTATGCAATCAACGTCTATGTCCTCCTCATCAATCAGGTGAGTTCCCATTGTCAACTTTCCGGTCACTTACCATGATGATAGGTTCTCTTCGCCCAGATCTTTCGTTGAAGGTCGCCCGTTGGTTGACCTCACAGATAGAATTGAACGCCATTCCGCCATTCGGGCCTCTGGTGGCGCATTCAGTGACGTTTACCAATGCTGGTGCAGAGGCATAACCGGGTCTTCGTCCCAGGTACAATACCCTGTTTTTGCTGGTCAATACCTTCCTCATCTCCTTTAGGTCGCTGTGAAGGTCCTTAGATATTACGAGTCTCCAAATCCAGAACAAAACCAGAGGAAAATAGACCGGCTAAACAACGAGGTCAATTCAATTCCATGAAAAAAAACCAAGTCCATTCGTCTGATCATGTTTTGTTTGCAGGTCCGGCGCGAGCTAGGTCTTCTGAGAAGACTCGAGCACCCGAATCTCATTCCACTGCTCGGTGTGGCGACCATCTTTGGGCCAGCGCTCGGGGTGGTGTTTCCCTGGATGTCGCACGGCACACTGCACACATTTCTGAAGAATGAAACACTCACATTGATAGAGAGACTACAGTTGGTTAGTCATGGAGTCGTGGTTTCAAATTGCCGATGCTGACGACCTGCAGGTGCATGGCATCGGGTCCGGTCTGGAATATTGTGGGTTCTCTGAAAACGCACTACGACCCCACATTTTCTGATGAGATTGATAGTACATTCAAACGTTATGTTCCACGGAGACCTGCACAGCGTACGTTTATGACCTTTGTTTTGATATTCACTCACCTTTTACCAGGGCAACATACTCATTGACGAGGACCAAGCACCGCGGATCAGTGATTTCGGACTAGCGTGCACGATCGAGAAAGTGCAGCCTGGGCTGACATACTTGCAACGATTATCGAACACGAACCATGGGTCGCCCAGATGGGCAGCACCCGAGCGACTCGATGGAAGCAAACCACACCCGTCGGGGGACATTTATTCGTTTGGTTGCATCATGTTCGAGGTAATGTGACGTTTCCTGGTGTCCTAACAGCCACCAAACTAACTTCTCGAGCAGGTGTTATCCGGCGAAGTGCCATGGAAGGAAAAGACGGACTGCAAGGTGATCGCTCTGAAGCTGACGACACATGAATTGCCCTCTCGTCCGGAGCGTGGTATAATTCGAAACGAGCATTGGAAACTGATGGTGCGGTGCTTGTCAGCGCGTCCACAGCAACGGCCCAGGGCAGGTGAGGTCGTAGTAGCAGTGCACACGTTTTTCTCAAAGAAGCAGGACGTTGAATGGCGTAATCGGGATATCCCCGAATTTCAAATCCTTTTTTTATTTATTTATAAGTCACCTCTCTTTACCCACGACATAGACCGACGAAATGGATGGCGCTTTTCATTTCAGGCTCGTTTAGGAAATGCTTAGTCACGTTGTTTTCGGTCTCCTTTAGGACGTGCTTAGCCATGTCACACTAGTACTCCCGCTAATCTCCTATATAACCTCCTATTCTCAATCGCGATCGTTACGGTGTTGGTGAGAACTCATCTCGTCGTCGTCGTCGACCACATGGGCATACCCCCGGGTATCCGCGCGCTGGCCCGCACCCCCCAATGGCGGGTTTCCCCGCGGGTCCTGCGTGGCACAGACGACGACTATGCCACGACGGCGACGCAACGACAAGCCTAACACGGCGATGATGATGCACGCACGCTTGTCCCCTCACCAACACAATTCAGGTGCACACGCATTCACCCTCACATCGACGACCCACCCACGCCTCCTCACGTGTAATGACAGACGACGATGTGACAGTGCGCACGCACGTCCCCTCACCCACAACGATGTCGCTGACAATGCGACGACAACGCCACAGCAGGGACTCGGAGACGATGATGATAAAACGACTCAAAGACGCAATGATGCAACGTCGCCATGCGTTCGACGACGAGGTGTGTTTCCACCACTCTCACTCTCCCACTCTCCCTCACCCACACTATGACGACGACGACGACGACGCACATCACACCGTGACCCCACATATACAACAATAACAACGCGTGCCAGTGCACGCACGCACGCGCAACGTCGATGACGATAACACGACGAGACAACTCGGACTGACGGACGGACGCCTCCTCGCTCACAATGACGACTCAACGACGCTCACATACACCCTCACCCCCTCTCGTCACTGCCCATTCCGGCATCAATGACATTCGTCGTCGCGTCGTGTCCATTGTCGGCGCTGTTTCCATCCGAGTCGTTGCGACTACGTGTCGTTGTTGTGTTGTGAGTCGCCGAGTTGGTGTCGTGTGATTTCCGCTCATTTCCCTTGCCTTCTGAACGCACGCCCCTCATCCGCAGCGACGACGACGACAACGTGATGTCACGGTGGCACCACAATATAAAAATATAGTTTGGTGTAAATTCCGTCAGCATGAGATCCTGGATTCAGCGTCACTCATGACGCCTTCTAAGTTCTATGCGTTCTCATTCCACTTCACTGACTCGGTTCAAGCACGATCAGGTCGACGAGTGGTGACCTTTTGTGCTGTACCAAAAACCACCCAGAATAGTCGTTCGAACATCTCGTCGTCGGAGAGGTCGATGTGAAAGAGAGACTCGGGAGCCTATCAAAGACTTGTGTCTAACCTTGCAAGAGATGACACACTCGGCAATTTGGAGTATATCACTGACCACACGGCGCAGCATCGGCAACGTCACTCAGTGAACACAACAAAGGGATTGTTCACGAAACTTCGAACCAACACTACCTCCGCTGCACGTCCTTCTGTTGAGGAACCCCCGAAACTTGCGCACCTCGGTCGCAGAAAGAAATTCTCGCGAGAGAGTGCGTTCACCACTCAAGCACGAGCACGGCAAGCCGGAGACTTCATCAGGACAAGGAGGTTGAGCAAGTCGGGGACCTGCCGGATTATGGACGATGGCGAGAGGATGTAGCGTGTGGCGTACTGTAGTACAACACGAGCGAGGGCGGTGCGACGAGGGCGAGGTGGTTGAGGAAGTCGGGAATTTGTCCAATGATACAGGTCGGCAAAAGGATGTTGCGCGCGCAGTACTAGAATATGAGGGCGGGCGGGAGATCCGTGGAAGACGCGTTTTGAGGAGGAAGAGCGCCGTTGAGATCTGTCACGTTGACTCGGTCAATTAGCGATGCATGAGTCCACACCGGCATTTCGTGGTAACGTGACAATAGGCTGTAGCAACTTGTTCTCAAGTTGTTCTGAACCACCAAAAAGTTCGCACAACTCGAGCTACAGATTGTAATGGATGAGCTCAAGAAACAAACAACGATTCTGCGAAAGCTTGTTGAGCGTTCAAACACTTCAATTTTCCGTCTGCCTGAAACTCACTATTGATCCAACTGTCGGAACAACGACCACCCCGCCTCAAAATCTTCCAACCGTCGGCAATCAGAACGTACCCAGCCATGGTCTTGTCGCAGGGTCCGGGTAATGGGTGTCCCCGTTCGAAGAGGGTCTTTCGTAAGTCATCAAAACGTGCATTCACTGACATGCACCATTAATCCAGTCAGGTAGACTGTCGTCCTGCCGATCCAGCGCTCATTCATGCCAGCAACTTTGTTCCTCCTTCCGTTGGATGTGAATCTCGTTCGTCAAATCAGTTTTTTTCTTCGTTCCATCTCCAGTTCGCTTGCGCTTTACCCGTTTCGCACTGACTCCTACGACATCCATAGGTCATGCTTTTGGAGAAACCCGTAGGCGTTGGCGACGCCAAGATGCATCACGACACAGACGATCCATGCATACTGGGGTAATGGCCCATGAGTTTCCTCGTCTACAATAAAGACGTTAGAACCTGCATGGGAGAGAGGCATGACAAAAGATAGCCTTCTTGCGAAGCACACTCATCCATGCACCCTTCACACACAAGACAGTCTGCCGTAGCCTCTCATACACGTCAACTCCCTTTCCACTCCCTTCAAATCTGTCAGATATTGATTACGTTCGAGGATCAGGTTATCTTCGTAACTCGTTCCATCGACTCGTACGAGTCCGTTCTTGATCCTGCCGATGCTGGTAACAGCAAGGCGCATCCGTTGCCACCGGCGATGTCGGGTTCACTTCTGGAAAATGACCGCGCGATTGTCATCTCCGAGCAGCATCGTCTCATCACCCGCGTCCAAGTTCGACCTTACCACGTGGTTGTATCAATTCGATCAGGTTATCTAGAGGCTTAACATGACGTTTCCGTGTAATTTGCAGGACACCGATTGGGTTTGATTCGAATTGAAGAAAACCTTGCGGTCATTGGGGAATCGATTTTTGGCAAGTGACATTTGACTCACAGATGCACCTGAATCCAATGCTACGCTCCTACGTGTACACCCGAGTGAAAACGGACTCTTGAGGATGTATGCGCCATTATCCGTCATCTGATATGTGCGCGGCGAAGGGACGCAGGGAGGCAGGCGGAATAGATCGTTAAGGCGGCGTGAAGGAGAGGTTGGCGTCCCGCCTTCAAATGCACTTACATCGCACAAAACTTATCAGCGTCACACCGCATTTGGTTTCAACTTTGCTTTCCGGATCCGTGACGCATCATGCAAAGTACATAGTACTACAGCATATGTGCACCGTAATTAACAGTACTTGCTGTACCCACGTGGTTCTAGTGTGGACGGTCTCCTCTTCGACTCCATCCTTCCCCTCTTGTCGTCTTGTCGTCCCCTCCCACAGAATAGTATCCAATCATTCCCGATGTCTTCTTCACCATTCAGGTGAGTCTCACATTGTCAGGTTCTAGGCCACTCGCCAACACGACCGATCCTTTTTACCTAGGTCCCTTGTCAAAGGCCGTCCGCTGGTCGACCTCACAGATCGAATTGAACGGGATTCTGCCGTTCGGTTGACTGGTGGTGCATTCAGTGACGTTTACAAATGCAGGACTGGGTCTTCGTCCTCGGTGCTTTGCTCTGCCCTTGCTGGCCAATGCTATCATGCTCATCTCTTCTAGGTCGCCGTGAAGGTTCTCAGGTATTTTGAGTCTGAAGATGCAGAAGAGAATCAGAGGCTACTGAATTGCACAAACAACCAGGTCGAGCCAATTCCACGATTCCATGTACATTTCTTCGTTTGTTAATACTTTCTAGCAGATCCGTCGCGAACTCGGTCTTTTGAGAAGACTCGAGCATCCCAATCTTGTTCCACTGCTCGGTGTGGCGACTATCTTTGGACCAATACCCAGTGTGGTGTTTCCTTGGATGTCACACGGCACCTTGCACTCTTTTCTCAAGAACAAGACCTTCACACTAGTCGAGAGACTGCAGCTGGTTAGTCATAACTCCCTCTTTTTCCGACCCCACGATACTGAAGATGTGCAGGTGCACGGCATCGGATCTGGCCTAGAATATCGTGCGTCTTCTGAAATTGTGCTGTGATCCCACTTGTTCTTATCGGACTGATGTCATAGTCCATTCAAACGACGTGTTCCATGGAGATTTGCACAGCGTACGTCCATAACCACAGCTTTGGTTTGATACTTCACATTTTACAGGGAAATGTCCTGATCGACGAAGACCAAATACCGCGAATCAGTGATTTCGGATTGGCATGCACGATCGAGAAATTGCAGCCTGGACTGACATATTTGCAACGATTGTCGAACTCGAGCAAACCAGGAGCAGTGAAATGGGCAGCACCTGAGAGACTCTCTGGAAGCAAACCGCACCCATCGGGAGACATTTATTCGTTCGGGTGTATGATGTTCGAGGTAAGGATGTTCCTCGATACCCTGATGTATTAGCCTGATTTCTCCGGTAGGTGTTGTCCGGCGATGTGCCATGGAAGGCAAAGACGGACTACCAGGTGATTGCTCTGAAGTTGACGACGCGTGAATTCCCCTCTCGTCCACAGTGTGGGACAATTCGAAACGAGCATTGGCAACTGATGGTGCAGTGCTGGTCAGCGCGCCCACAGCAACGCCCCAGGGCAGGCGAGGTCGTAGTAGCGGTGCAAACGTTTTTCTCACAGAAGCAGGACGTTGAATGGCGTAATCGGGATATCCCCGAATTTCAAATCCTTTTTTTTTTTTCCTAGGTCACCGGAGATGGGCGGTACTTTGAGAACTGCCCTCAACCACTCATTTCCGGATTTGAATTGTATCACGTAATCGCGGACAATTAGATCGGAGTAACTTTCCGAATCACTCATCATGAAAGCTTCCCAGATTTTGCATGCCCTTTCAGCTGTTTCCGTCGGCGAGCTAGGATGTCCAACATTTCCATCAGGTCTGTCTCTGGCGCCTCGCGACAATACTTTCAAAATAATGCCGTCGTGTTGTCATTTCCGTTGGTGTTCGTTGGCGCCGGCGTTTGCACTTCCAACCGTTGGGCCACGGGATGTTCGCGCGCAGCGTTCTCGTCTCATAGATGCCAATGCCATTGAATTGGGTAGCCGGAACGTCCGACCATTGCCATAATTCTTAAAGTTCAACATTCAACACGAGTCACCATTCATTCACGCCGTCTTCCCCTCTATCTGTTCTCGCTCCAGCGCGCGCGTGAGTGCTTCCTCTTGCATGTAGATTCCTCCATTCGGAGTACCTGTAGCACGTTTATCCGTTACCATCGGCATCTGCTGCTGGTGACACTGAAGTCTTGTAGGCTCGTGTCGGTTTGTTCGACGTCTCCCGTCTGGGGAAACCGCCTGGTCATTGGGAGGATCAACACTGCGTTTCGGGAGCGGAGGATGGGTCTGATATTGCTAACTCGTCATATTTGGCTCATAGGCCCACGCCCTCGCCCTCCCGACACGCGTGTACATGGTCTGCCCTTGCGCTCTTGCCCGCCCTCGTTCGCCCTCACCTGACCATCTCGCCCGCTGCGCATGCGCACGCATGGACGGATGCCCTCGCGTGCCCTCGCCCTTGTCTTGCCATCCAAACCGTTCGCACTCGCCTCGCCTGACGCACACACATGCATTGACACGCCCGTTCATGCCCTTGTCCTTTTCCTCGCCTCGCTCTCCCAACGCTCACGGCCCCATGCCCTCATTTTCGCCACACCCACCCCGTTCAACGTGCATGGCCTGCATGCATGCACCATCATCGCAAGGAGAGCATGACACGACCACCGTGCACTCCCATTCGACGAGAGGGCACACCGGTTGCTGTACGTTGTCGGCCCGTCGCTTTGCTCGATGCGTGCTCCCATCTACCCTCACCCTCCCCACCTTGCCCCTCTGGAGATGTCCGAGTCTGACCACCCTCGCTCGTCGTCAGCATGTCATCGCGGCGATGCGCACGGACCACATTTCGTCGCATCGAGAATCTCACTGGGAAGGGTTCATGACGTGGGTTTTCCATACGTGCATGCGTTCGTTGTGGCCTGGTGTCGGCGGCACTCAAAGTCCATGCCCATTGCTTTGTTCTCCCTCTCCCTCCCCTCCTTCCGTCGGATCCGAATCCCAGGTCGCTTGACACCCATCGGCTACGAAGCAGCACCGATTGACCATATCTCCCGCTACATTGGTTCCAGCAAGAATCCATTGCCACCGGCATCTACGACAACTCAATGTCGTCGGATCAACCTCTGGAGTATGTCTGTGCGATTGGTGTCTTCGGTCGGCCCATCGTGGTATAGCAACTGCGTATCGGATCCACCGATCGTCAATCAAAATTTGCAGCGGTCCTTATTGGTGGTGCTAGTCTTCAGTCCTCATGGCCCTTGTAGGTGCTGGGTTGAGACATTTATCAGTGGACGGCGTCGAAGGTGATCTGTGATCGTAGTTTGCTCCCCTTGCTTTCCGGATAGACTCGGAACCGTGCAAGCAGTACCGACGGAGCGCGGGTCTCTCCGAGGATGGACTCAAGTATAGATCAACAGGCGTCACCACAGGGTGGAATTGGTCGTGCGCGACGGTCCTCCCGGCGGAGCTCTAAGTCAGTGATTATTTCCGATCACCTCTCTCGGAACACCTGAATCTTTTGGGACAAGCACTGATGCTCCTTGGGGCGAGCATTTGTTCCACAACGCTGGTCGAGCTGTCTACCTGTAAGTCTATATACATTCAGTTCTTCTGCTTCTGGGTGGCGTCGACGTTTGCCTCGCTCTTGCCAGATGCTTTTTTATTATTTTTATTTTTTATGTCAATACTGTCCCATGGCGGAGTGTGTGTACTCTATGGGGACAATCTAACTAAGCTGGAGCTCCTGCTCCTGTGATTTCCGTCTGCGCGAATGCCCCAGAGTGGTTTGTGCCACCTGGTCCGCCGTTCCTGCCGGCCGTTTTAGACGCCGCAGACTTCCGTCGCACTGCTATTTTGGTACTGATGCCAGATGCTTTACTTGGCAGATATGGATGTCTCGGTGGAATCGTTCCTGCGCTTACATGCATTCATCCAGCTACGAAAAAGAAGTGGATTGTCATTTTGATGGTATGGTGTCTTGAGTTGGATGTTATGAGAATGATACGGCTAAACCTGATCTTGACAGTGCGTGCTGGGTACATCGCGAGCAGGTGAAGATCGCCGCTGATACAACTATGCTCGGGTCAACCATGCCAACCTTTCCCTCCAAGCATGGGCATCTAATTATCCTTAGTCAGGAACGATCATCCTCCTGCCTCCCTTCTCATCACCATCAACCTCGTCGCTCACATATCCTCGGCGCCGTGAAATCAACATTTATAGTTTATCTGCACGGCGAGCGAATACCCATCGTGGACAAAGTGCTCTTCGTTGTGGAGATGCGTTGTCCGCCAGCGCGCATCACGGCATACCATTTCACCAAGTGTCGATCCTGCTTGCACGATCGAGCACCCGATCGAGCACTTCGCATTGATTTTGTTGCTTAGTTGTTCTGCCTACCACACGTGTTCTTTCTTGGGTGACGTCTTCGCCGTACGTGGCCTGTCTTCCGTTTCTTCTCGGGCTGGATGGTGTCCGTGCGTATTTCGATGGCCCCAAGCAAATTGACTGCAACATTTCCCTGTAGCCATCCTCCTTGCATGTGGCGTGCTGATGCGCTCTACTCCAACTCATTCCTTACCTGGTGGATTTCCTGTTTTTGTTTCTCGCTATCTTTTGAAGCAGTATTGTTTAGCGAACACACAACTCGAAAGGTGCACAACAAGACTCAACATTCGAAACGCTGTCGTCTCAATCGACCCAGACACAGTTGATGTTGAACTCCGCAGTAAAATCTCCATGTGGTTTGCAAGACTTTTGAACGCCTCGACGAAGATCCCCGGGACTTCCGAATCTGGGGCTTACCATGACGGAGAAGGGAAGGCAGGAGGCGTGATAATAGTTGGCCGTCGTTGTCACGACGTAATGATCGTCTTCTTTTTACACCTTTTTTTGGTGTTGGGCGAGGCTGGCTGACGACGCGATTACGTTGGCCACCCTTGTTCCCGTTCCAGGCGTGCGACACGCCTGTCTAAAATTCATGATGGCATGACCCTCTTACGATGTGAACTAGTAAACATAACTAGTATGTCTCTGCGTTCCATGTACACTATATCCGACTACCGAGCGGCATTAGCACCAGTTTCGTTGACTGCATCCATCCAATCATACGAAAGAAAGGATCAATACTACCTGTCTGGGTTTCACAAAGACATTCTTCGAGTCGTAATGGTTGACTACCTTTCACCTATTCGTTTGTTTCATTTTAATTTCAATGCGCTCGATAGACCCGATACTGACATGCGTAGGAGCCCACCAGCGCTTAGGTGCTCACTGTGCATATCTTCTACGGCGACTTGCATAGTGTAGCGTCCAGGATTCGCTTTTGTCACTTTCTTCTCACCGAAGCAACATGAACCAATGAATATGTAAGTGATTTCGCACTAGCAGGTACAATCAAATAGGCTGACATATTTGCAATGGTTGTGTAGCACCAATTGGCATCGATTCTCACGTCGGTTGGAGAATTGGCACCAACGATGTAGAAGCAAACCGCCATTGGGGACCTATGATATACCATGGTTCGTGTGATCACAAGGTAGCCTTGTCCCCACTGGTGCTACACTGAGTCTCGTGTCATGCGCACGATTAACTCTCACATCGGTTAAAGGAACATCAGATGCCACGAGCGGGAATATACTTGCAATGAAAATATGTACGAACGTTCAAACCAGGTCGACGGGACGAGTTCCACCCACAAGTACCGGCGGTGGCGGCCAGCGCGAAGTCGCGGATCGACCTCCGACCCATGATTGGATTGGTGTGTCGAGTACGCGCCAGGTTTTGCCGATCTGAGAAGCCAGTGATGGATGCTTCGACACGATGTCAGCTCACACGAGACGCTCGCCAGGCCTGTCACTCACCCGACGGTACATAATGGTAGTTGCCGCCGGAGATGGGCATCTTGCCATTTCTTGTCGCGAACGCCAGTGGGAAGCTGTCAAGAATCCGCAAGCCGACGGAACGAGAGGCAGGCTGCTTTAAACTCCTAGTGAGGTGCGTACCCGACGGAAGGACGCAAAAGAGCAGTAGATCAGACCTGGGTGGAGTCAGTCGCATCCATGACTTTACATGCCCCCTTTTTAGTATCACAGGGACTGAATGGTGTCTGTGCGTAAGTATTTCAATGGCGTGCTAATGCAGTTTAATCCAACTCATACCTCGCCTTGTGGGTTTCCTGTTTACTCGCTCTCTTTTGAAACAGTATTTCTTACCGACTTTTAAGTCTCAAATTAATTAAAAAAAGTAAGTGATTTCGCACTAGCAATTAGGCTCACATACTTGCAACGATTGTGGAGCACGAATTGACATCGATTCTTACGTCGGTTGGAAACTTGGAAAAGGGCGGCACCTACGGTGTAGAAGCTTGAAGCCGCCACATCAGGGACCTGATATTCTGCTTCTTTACATGAAGGTCAGGCCATGTAGCAGTGCCTTCATGTGTGGGAACCAGTCCAAGGAGTTCGGGAAGGCCGGTGCAGATGGTAATCGACACGAGTAATAGAGGGCTCAGAGTGCGCTAGACGCCATCTTTTGGGGCTCGATTACGGGCATGGTTCGTGTGATCGCAAGGTAGCCTTGCCCGACTGGTGTACTACACCGAGTCTCGTGTCACGCGCACGCCCAACTCTTATGTGGGTCAGAGGGACGTTAGATGTTACACCAACAGGAATATACTTGCAATAAAAAATATGCATAAATGTTCAAACCAAGTCAACGGGACGAGTTCCACCTACAAATGGGGACCGTCGGCGGCGGCCAGCGCAGAGTCGCGGGTCGACCTCTGACCCGATTGGATTGGTGCGTCGAGTACGCGCCATGTGTTGCCGATCTGAGAAGCCAGTGACGGATGCTTCGACACGATGTCAGCTCACACGAGAGGCCTGTCACTCACCCGACGGTACATAATGGTAGTTGCCGCCGGAGATGGGCATCTTGCCATTGCTTGTCGCGAACGCCAGTAGAATCTGCGAGCCGACGGAACGAGAAGCAGGCAGCTTCAATAAACTCCTAGTGAGATTCGTATCCGACGGAAAGACACCAAAGAGCAGTAGATGATCAGACCTGGGTGGAGTCAGTCGCATCCATGAACGCTGGAATAGTCCAACCTGCAGAGGACTCAGGCGTGGGTACGTCGTCCCGCACTCGCCTTTGCATTCATTTTTTCCTCGTTGAATGAGTGGAAGATTCTGCAAGCGTCATTGTCGAACAGGATAACATGGAATGTCTTTCGAGTCAACTTATCAATGTAAAGGCGCATGAAGGCAGCCGACGGAGTCATATTCCGACGCCAACGCCAACGGGACTTCTGTTCCAACGCCAACGGGAAGAAATGAACCCACCCAACGGCATGTTTGATATTCCGAGCTTCTTTTCATCTATATATTGGCAGTAGTAGGGGCTAGCGAGGACGCCACCAAGTTCTGAACCGGCGGCATCGGGGTGACCGATCCGATGGCATGTGCAGCATGTCCTTCCGACGGAAATAGAGCCAATGGCAATGGCTTTGCGAGTTTCGATCTATGTTTGTAGTGAGATAGTGAAGAAGCCCGAGTCATTCCGAATGATTCTAAGGATGACATAACAGTGAGAGTTCTCAAAATTTCACACGACTAGTAGGCTTTATATCGACCTTAAGCTTGACCGGGACCCATGTATGGCCCTCCACCCTGCGATACGCTGATCCTATGCAAGACGCGACCTCGGATTGCTCCACCTCCACCTCCTCGAAGCGACAAACGCACGATGGTGCTCGAAATTCATCAAGCAAAATTCCGGTCCTCATTTTTTTTTTTTTTCAAAAAAGTTTCTTGAAAAAAAAAGAAAAAGATGTGGAATTTTCTGAAAAACAGCCTTCAATTGTACCAACGAGAAATCAGGCTCGCACGAGGACCACATAATGGCTCCGAGTTTCGCCGTCATTGGCTCACAGGCAGAACTTGGTTCGTACGAGCGTGCATCTTGGCCTGGTAAGCATTTTTGTTTGGATGTGCACATGTGTGCCCGTTGCGCACTGGCGTCTAATGGTGCGCATAATGATCGTGGTTATCCACTCCCATTTTGATTCCTTGAACGATCTCCTCGCTACTCTGATGAGAGTGGTATACACGAGTGAATTCTCAGGTACAGAAACATAGAAGAACGATGGGGTAGCAATAGCGGTCATGTCACTACGAAGGAGAACGGAGAGATGATAGCGACACACAGATCTGTTATATTGATACACAAAATTCAGTAGCTTGCAGGATCATCTAGAAATATCGTCACATCAGCATCAGCGTTGAGCATACTCATGGTCCCCCTCGTCGATCATTGATCTCGATCAGCTACCACACACGGCCGAGAGGATCTCAAAGACCTCGCTCTGTCTGTCGCGGAACGTCTTGATCTTGGCGATGTTGAGCGCAAGCGCATTAATCCGGTTCGAAAACGCGACCGTCCGCCCCTCGACGCTCTCCCTCCGGACGAGATGCTCACACCCGCCATGGCCATTGACTCTTTCACACGCGCTCGAGCACGCAACACCCCGATCGTACCCCACGCCCTCCTGCAATATCCGCTCGAGATGCTCGAGCCGCGTGATCCCTGGCTCCTCGCCTCGCTGCGCCGCCTCGATCGCCGCTTCCGTATCCCGCTGCCTGATCTTCTTCATTTTCTTTCCAATATCCCCAAGCTCGGTCATCAGCGGAAGGAGTGCGTCCGGGCACTCTTCTAAGGTCATCTGCAACCCGAACCCACCATCGATCGATCCGTCAGGCTTCACGGCGCGCGTGCCTACTTCGACGATCGCGAGGGCAACGGAGGCAAAGTAGGCGCGGGGTGGATCACTTTTGAGGAGACGACCGAGGGAGGCATTGTCTGCGAGGACGTCGCCGAGTGCGGCGTAGAGGATCTGGCGGATGCGCTCTAGCGCGGGGGAACCCTGTGGGAACAGCACCGGGGAGGGGGTGCGCGGGGGGAACACAGAAGAGGCTGGTGAGTGCGAGCGTGGCGAGTGGAGGGAGGCGGTGCTGAGCTTATCCTTATCAGACGCTGACGAGAATGGGCCGTCGTAAGCAGGCGGGGGTACAAAAGAGGTTTTGACCTTGAGTGAGGCGCCTTGTCCGCCCGCGTCGAGCGCTGCCTGGATATCGCTGGCGTATCTGTCCTGGAACGAACGTCTTTGCGATATCTCGATCGCGACTGCGCGGAGATCGGCTGCAATCCCAGAGATAGCGGGATTGAAAGGCTCGCTGAGGGGATCGAGGCCACAGATGATGCGTGCGAGGTCGTGCTGGTATTCCGGTGCGAGGCCTTGGATCTTGGGCACTGCGGAGGCCCACACGCGGAGAAAGCCAAGGAAGGTGGGTGGACAATTGGATTCGGTGAGGTCACGCGGGGGATCAGTTTTAGAACTGCGGGGAAGTGGCACGGACGGTGGGACGGTAGTGCAGCGGAGGGCGGCGAAATAAAGACAAAGTGCGGGACCTAGTAAGTAGAGTCGTCGTCAGGATACGAAATTAGCGGGGTTCGCTAAAGAAGGGTCTGAATCACTTGCCCGAGATCATCAGGTCCCCCTCCGCACTCGCAAGCACTTCTGGCTCGATGAGTCTCTCTACCTTTGCATGGGTCAGCGAAGACTTGAGATAGCTGTGGAAACTGTCTTGTACGTATTTTTCTGATAGAATCATAGTAATTGTGGATGAGGTGCAAAGAAGTGCCGGAGAGTGGCCACGCGCAGCCCTGCAGGGAGGCTGTGCTAGGTCGTATTTGATCGATGACGTACACGAGACACTGAGGGTCCACAGTGGCAGTTTGAAAAAGCCGTCCGATTGAATTCAACAGTCATGTCCTCTCCGTACATGCAGAAAATGGGTGTCAAACTCTTCAGCAAGCACTTGGAACAGTACACTCCAGCAGATCCAGTGTACGAATATTACAATGACGCCAGGGGCAAACAACGTCGCAAAAGGGTAAGCAACTCGCCTCGGTCCCGCACGGCTGCGGGCTTGAACTCACGCTCTTTCGTCCAACAGCGCGATGCCCCACCCGGTATATCTGCACGCGACACTGCGATCCTCAAGTCCGTTCAACGCCGTGCACGCTGCCTCGACAAGTCCTTCAACCTCTGTGGCCTCCGCTTCGGATGGGCGGCCGTCCTCGGCCTCGTGCCCGTTGTAGGCGACGTCGCGTGCGCCGCCCTCAATTACACCCTCGTCCTGCGCAAGGCCCGCCAGGCCGATCTGCCGCAGTGGCTCGTCGCACGCATGATCCTCAACAACGCAGTGTCCGCTTGTGGGGGGCTCGTCCCGCTCGTTGGGGACGTCGTCATTGCCATGTACAAGGCCAACTCGCGCAATGCAGTCCTGCTAGAGGAGTATCTGCGCGTGAGAGGCGAGACGTTGCTTAAGGAACAGGCGGAGAAGGAGGCAGAGGAGGGTCGGGGTACGGCGGCTCCGGCGGCTCCCCCGAGAGAATCGGAACAACTCTTGTCCGCCACAGCCTCGGGCTCAAAGGAGTCGGGTCGCAGCTGGAGCTCGTTGGTCCCCTCAATTGGCAAGAAGCAGGCCGCGACTCTCGTTGGTGGCGATCGGGGACGGTTCATTGAGGACATGAACAACTAACTCGCGCATGGTATTTGATCTCGGAGTCGACGATGGACGATGTTCTCTTGCTATCTTCTTGTTTCGTTTGGTGGGACTTTTGTTTTTTCCACTCCATCTTTTCCTTCCTATCGGATATCATCACGACACATGACGGCGGCAATGATACCACGAGATACTAATGCGACCTATGTATGTACTTGTACTCATCCACGTGTAGTATGATGATCTTCAGCCTACGAAACTCATTTTCCTCGAGGTACGCGGCACGTTATCTACATCCTGAGGACTAGCTCGCCACCTTCTAGACACTCGGTTGTTTACTATAACGGCAACTACATAGATGCGATGACGGCGCGCAGGATCAAATCTACCACCACACAGCGCTCAGAGATCAACTCACTCCCCTCCAAATCGGACGGACCAAGGGATCCTTAGAGACCGGATCAAATATCTTTCAAACGTATTGATCATCTCATCCTTCTACTTCTGGTCGCTCGGAGATCCGACCCGACCCCCGGCGGTCCTCGGGCAGGTGTGCTGGACACATGACACGTGTTCCTCACTCCCATCACTTGGCAGCCTGGCGCCTCAGTCCCAGAGGAGCAAAGATATGGACTTGTGTGTGGCACCCAAGTTTAACTTCAAGTCTTTGACTTGACCTCGACGAAAAAGGTATGGTGTTTCACGTTCTCCTTTCGGCCTCCGGTTCCGACGACGACTCGGAATATTTGCTGCAACTTGTACGGTCCGCGGAGGAGACCCCGACCCGTGACGTAACTTTACAGACCATTTACTGAATACTCACTTACAAATTTGGACAGCAGTTTCGCCTTCCCTGCCATCCGAATCATCCATTGACGAGATAGATATTCCTTCAAGTATCCCCTCCCTATCCCCCCAAACCTACCGCCAATACGTTGGCGTACTCCCCTGCGCCCTCACGATTCGACACGCCTCGTCGAGCGCGTCCACCACCTCCTGTGGGAGCGGCCCCTTCTCCGAGTCCGCACAGTTCTGCTCCAGCTGCGCAGCGCTGCTCGCTCCGAGGATCACACCGTCTCCTTCGCCCAGGATAGAGTGGTGCTGGCACCACCGCATCGCGATCTCGGTCAGGCGGAGGTCGTGTTTAACCTAGTGGGCGTACAGATTTGGGTTTGGATAGAAAACGGAAAACGTACGGCAACGCCCTTGAGGAGCTCGAGCGCGTCAAAGTAGCCTTGTCGGAGGTACCGCGCGCGGTACATCTTGCCCATGGAGGAACTGGGGTCGAAGCGACCCCCTTCAGGCGCCTGGTCGACGACGGAGCTGACTTTACCCGCCAAAAGACCGCCTCTGCGAGTTCGTTCGTGAGCGGGGTCGTGTAGTGTGAACGGGAAATCGGCCATGAGGACATACGCAAGTGGATTATAGATGACTAGTCGGAGGCCGTACTTGCGACAGCAAGGGACTAATTCGGCCTCGATCTCGCGCGTGACGGCGTTGTACATCCTATCATGATATGCGTGTCGGTCTGTCAGCGAAGCAAGAGGACGAGCGATCTCACGCTTGGTAGATCTTGGGAAGCATGTAGTCATTGGCTTTGCAGATACCAACAATCTCGGCGACCTGTCGCGTGCAAGCAAGCGTTCAGACAGGACCTAAAGAAAGGCGAGACCAAGGTCACCGCGTACCTCCCACGCCGCATAGTTACTCAGACCAAAAATATCGCTGGCGAACAGTTCGAGTCAGCCCTGCTACGTAGGAAAGCAGATATGGGAAATACTCACAACTTGCCCTGCTTGTACAACTCGTTGACCTCGTGCACGGTGTCTTTGAACGGGACGCTCCGATCAGGTGCGTGCAGGTACAGAACCCGAACCTTGTCACGTTCGAGGCATTGGAGGGATGTTTGGAAGATGTTCCGCAAGTTCTCTGGAGAGTGATCGCCAGGCTTGGATGGGTACACCCTGGTCGTGAGTAGCGACATCAGCCTTTGCCCCGACAGCACCCAGCAGTGGGGAAGGTCTTGGCTTACTTGGTGTCGATAGTAGCGTTTCCAAGGCTGAGACGGGGTAAGACCTGGACGCGGGAAAGCGAAAACGTCAATACACAGCCGCCCGTCCGAACAAAAAGCGAATATGTAGACACGCGAGGGTCAACTTTCAAGTCAAACGTGCCCGCTCACCTGCTCCGTCGTTCCCTCGGCGTACATGCGCGCCGTATCGAGTTCAGAGTGTCCGTGGCGGAAGAATACGTCGAGGATCTCCTGGCATTCCGTCAGCGAGGACGTTCGCACGCCGTTCTTTCCTTGGAACCCAAAGGTCATCGTGCCCTGGTGTTTTGCAAATTTTCCGGATCGACACGGGAAAAGTCAGTATACCATGTCTACTGCACGGCGAAAGGTGGTGCGTACGAAGAGGAGCGGGACGCGGGTCGGCATGGTGTTTTCGACAGATTTGCTAGTTTGATCTAGTACAATGTGTTGATATACGGAGGTGCTGTGGTGAACAAACTTGTCTCGTCGGTTCGTTAGTTGGTGTTGGAGGAGGGACGTGAACGTACCCTCTTGAATGCGCAACGTTGAAGATTGTTGTGGGCGAACAGTCGAGCAGATGGAACTGCCCGGGATATCAATACCGTATACATGGTTATCGATCGAGTATCATATATCATGTGGTCTTTGTGAGATTTTATTAGAAGCACATGATGAGACAAAGCTGGTCGCGTGTACGTCACTTTTGCTTTCTCATCCTATCTTAGAATTGACTTTCAGCTAACGAACGATTCCCCAAGCCGCCTCCCGTTATATGGTGTTGAAGTTGAACTTTTACTACGCCGGGACGTAGTATGCGACAATCAGCCATCCTCGAGAAAGTTCTCTCGTACGATTCATACATTCTGGA
>JBBPQC010000061.1:0-49871 GCA_038092295.1 Leccinum arenicola | reverse complement strand
TTGACTCTGTAGAGTCTGTACAGGGTACTCTGTGCAGCTCTGTGGAAATAGGGGTACTCTGTACAGGCCTGTAGGATAGGGGCTAGTCTGTACAGGTCTGTGAAGGTCTACATTACTACCTTTCTGTAGGGTCTGTGGGTCTGTGCAACTCTGCACAGTTCTGTAGAGCCAAGGGTGGGTTTGCTGATGCTCCGCCACTTCATCCGAATCATCGCTTGCGTTGTCAAGACACGGGGAACGATTATTGGTTCGTGTGGTACTGTCCATATCATTGCCCCTGCCCTGCTGATCAGACCGGATGGAGTCTCTGATACAGGCATGCTCTTTGGAATGGGCATAGAGGTGGCCAATTCCAAGGGCCCAGTGGTACCGGAGGGCCATGTCTCGGTCGACGAACCTATTCATGGGCTTGAGTCAACATATTCAACACTCGTTCAGACAGATCACCAACCGGTTAATATAATATCCCCTCCAATCATTCCCATCACGAGCAATACCAGACACAGAAACCCCATCGGGGTGAAGCTTTCCAGATGCAAACGCTGGAATCAGGTGACAGCTCCGGACCACGTCAGCGGGATCAACAAACCCAAAAGCGTCGTCTTCCTCCATGGGAACAAACCGTAGGGTATCAAGAGTGACACTGCTCCTAGCGGGTTGTTGAATCAGCTCAAACCATCGTACCCAAAGGAAATCAAGTCGACGAGGCTGATAGTCCTTTTGTTCCGGTCCAGTATAGATGGTATTTGCATGGTAAATGCCAAGAACACGCGCATAGCAAAAGGCGTGGACCGAGGAGCCAGACAACATCATAATGTCTCGATGTTCCGTGTTCGGGTTTACTACATCCTGTGCCCGGCGAACGTCGTAAGTAGTGTAATTGATGCGCATTAAATTGTGGCGATATATATTATTCCCCCTGAAAACCACTTGATTCAACGTAGCGAATTCTTGAGCTGTTTCCGTGTTGGATGCGAGACATGACGAATCTCCCATAGGCTCAACCCCGTGCATTGCTCGTGCATGTGGTAGCAAGTGTGCTTTCAATTTTAATATAAAGTTCTAACAATCCTTTATAAGAGAACCGTAAGGCACCTGGTGGAGGATGAAAACGAACCCTTGTAGCCGGATCATCTGAATTGCGTCGAACAAAGGTTGTAAGGTCCTCCGGGTGGTTTTGTGATTTTCCAATATGGTGGTGCTCGTCTGGTGAATTTGGGACCTCCTCAGGTTGAGTCGGTGTAGAAGTCAAGCAGCGCATGGAGATCCGACGTATACGTGCTTGACGGCGCTCAATGCGGGTAAGTTGCATGATGTATGATTTACGACTTGTGCGGGTGTACCTAGCCTTTCCGACTCGGTGTTGGAGCTCGCCCTGAAAGAGACAGATTAGTATCGGTGAGACAAGCCAACGGTGTAAACACGTCACTGTCTGTGTTGAATATGAATCCGTCGTGCCAAAAAAGCGTATCTGAGTTGCATAGTCTCCCAAAGCGTGTAATTTGTATGTTTGCAAACTGAGTGTCTTGGGGCGACGAGCACTGGTAGACGTAGACGCACGGTCCACAGCAGGAGCAACAGCGGGACCGTTTTTCATAAGACGTTCTCGTGTTTCCCGACGTTTGCGGGCTTCCATCTCCCGTGGCAGTTCTTTGGTCATAAACTCAGGGCATGTCTCTGCTACGAACGCTCGAAGGTTGCTTGCTAGCTCTATAGTCACATCATCCAAGATCTTTAATGTGTCGTCTGTGTGTAGGCGCAACTTTGCGAGGGCGTGCCAATGACACAATAGAAACAGAAGGTGCAATATACTTCCGTTGTGAGGTTCTGGGACAAGGCCCTCGAACACGGGAATGGCACACTACCAAAATACGGTGTAAGTTTCTTGCTCAATCGCAACTTATGTGTGAGAAACGTTACCTGTAAAATATCCTCGAAATCACGTGCGGCCATCTTCTTCATCTCAGAGGTATTCTTAGAGAAACGCCTGATGGTATCTCGTCCGAAAGTGGGTACTTGTCGAAAGCTTCAAAAGAGATAGTATATCAGACACCCCAATTAAGGTCACAGTAACGTACCGCTGGTCAAGCTCGTGGACCATGCTTTTCTTCTGTGCGTCCAGTATGCGTAGGAGGTGAATAAAGATAGCCTTCCAAACCCCGAGTTCAAACTCGTGTAGAAGGTCTACCACCAGCATAATAAAAAAATCAAAGCCCGTATGGCTCAGGCTCTTAGAGAATGCATTCTGCGAAGCCTGATTAAGCTAGCTCTATGACCGAACGAGAAATAAACGCACAAAGGTGGGGACGAGTGACTCGGGTTTCAATAGCGCTTCAACTTGAGCAGTATCCACCGCGTAATTCTTCTCGTAGATGAGCTTTCGAGCCTCGGAAATTTTAGCCCGTCGCTCTGCTGTGTCGGTACGGGCATGGACCTTGCGCTGAAGCATGTCCTCCTCAGTGGCGAGCTGTTGAACACAGTTTTTCGGAGTCAGACAACGCGGGCACAGACAAGTACCGAGGTTCCGGATGCATGCTATCAAAATTCTATTTGATGGATCAGTTCCGCTCTGTAAACTAGATTAGATGTCTTACTTCTCAGGATAGTCCGCTGAGTAGGTAAAAATCCGAGGATAAAATCGTCTCTGGATTCCATCGCAGCACATGATGACCAGCCCATGCTCATAGGCGTCAATAAATTCTGTGTCAAGTAAAACTGACCATTGTTCTTGGAACAGTTCCCGATGGCAGTGCGCAAAGAAAGAGCCGTTTGGCATCCTTCCTCCAGTGTTATGCGTCGCGAAATCCTTGAATTCGTCCGGAAGCTGGGAGTAAGGTGGTCAAAAGAACATTTTTTGTGCACGACAATAGAGAACTCACGGTTAGAAAGTATGCCACATGCGTACAAAGGTTACTGGTTGGCTGACACCTGTAGTACTTGGATTCGTTGCCGAAGTAAGCGTAGAGAGGCCAAAGCTTCGCATTACCGAAGGATGACAAGTGGGTCGAGTCGGACCAAAACATAAGTCCTGCAATACATCGGGGTAAGTCACACCCGGGCTCCGGTAGCGAATCTTGCAATTGTTGGTGGGCTTGCATGAATGCATCGGACGTAAAAAGCTCGCCATGAACGCGTACATCTTTGTCCGCGTGTGGGAGCTGCCATCTGAGTTCATAGGGCTCGTAATGAAAGAGGCGATCATGCTCGGGATCTGTAAGTTTCTCGCGAATGATGGATACCAACGAACGATGATGGAAGTCTCCAGCGCAATAGCTTTTTGGGCCGGGATTTTGGTAGCGACTATGAAATGGTGCGGAGATTGTGATAGGCGTCCGTCGCCAGTTGTCGTCATCTAGCCACTCGGCATCGTGCTCCCGGGTATTTGCGCCCAGCTCACAGTCAATTATCTTCCAGTTCGTTTTCTCGACATCCTGAGAATGAAAGTCGGAGTTCCCTACGATGTCTAAGAGCTGCTTAAAGCTCTCCTGGGACTTTTGAACGCCTTGATTCCAGTACCATTCCCCAAGACGGAAAGAGTTTTGGTTCGGATAAGGATGGTAGGGATTTTTCGAACTGCCAGAATCCGAGTCGCGACTGATTACAGGATTTGAGTGCGGATGGTTTATTGAATGAGGATCGTCAGGATCATGTGAGGGAAGCGAGACTGTGCGATAGAGTCGATATAAACCGAAGTTATTTATCTGACTTTTGAACTTTCGAAGGCATGCACTCGCCAACGACATAGGTTGCGACCCAGATGTAGGGTCCGCTTGGGGTATGTCTTTGGGGGGAAGCGGCCTGGGAGATTCTGGAAGGCAGTCCCTAAATCGTAGGGGTAATTGACGGTTCTGTCGACGGGGCCTACGCTGTGCCAAAGACAATGTGTCATCTTCCCTTTCGAACTCATGGTCTAGATGACCCTTGAAGCGGCAGAAATGAGCTTCCATGGTACAGTTTAGCATATGTACGAGCACGTACGTTGTTTTCCTGTACGTTGACAGGAGGATGCTCCTCTCGAGATTCGGAACCCCCTCCGCCATCAGGATGGACACTGAGGCGAGTTTTTTTTTTTCGGTATAATTCCTTCGCCTTTTCGAGGGCGCCCAGCAAGCGTTTCTTGCCCCTTTTACATGTCTTCTCATGCCTGGTGAAGGCCCCGATGTCACTGAAAACGCGACCACATACACACGTCTGTGAAAATATGGTGGACATGAGAAGTACTACTAAGTAGCCGCAGGAATCTGCAGATGCGGCTGAAGCTGAACTCCCGACAATGATTCACGGAACGACCTGCCAAACTTATTTTCACACCCTGCTTTCGAGGTGTACAGAGCATTAATGCGTGGGAATGAGTCCCGAGGAACTACTACTGAACGTCGACTGTACGAATACTACCCATCAATACCTCCAACGGTGTCTCCGAGTCCGCTCGGATCTGAACCTTGATGAAACTGTCCGTCGCGACGCGTTTGTACTGCACGCGACGAGTAACAGCACACCGAAGGGCTCCCTGAGCAGAACGACGAGCCGGAATGCGGGCGTACGCAGATCAAACAGAGGAATATCACCCTCAAAATCCTCGTCAACTAAGGAGCTAATCCACGGTCCATGGATGAACGAGAACTAAATGCTGTATCGAAAGCGATTCGTCCTTGGTTTCAATCCGTACCTCACTCAGGATCCGAGTTGTGGCATGATGAATATGAAGGCCCGAGTCGGAATGGGATGCCGGGAAGGGGTTATGTTGGTGACACGGAAAACAAGCAGGAAGTTTCAGTCGACCGGCGACAATGGACAGTGAGGGAACACCGAGGAGCCGTTCATATAACTGAACGACCGGGGAAGGGTCAGGGAATGATGAGTGCAATGCCGTGATAATCCGATCCATCTCGGCGGTCTCGACAGGGTGCGGAACGTGCGGGGGAACGACTTGATCATAAACGATGAGATCCAAATGAAGGTTGGGGGTTACCACCCGAGATCCCAGTCCAGGCGAGAATCGTGACAGTGTCAGACCGCATGAGGATGTGTTCCAACAGACGACTGACTGCTCGCTTGCCCTTAAGCCTTGCATGTATGACCGGGAGTGCGACATCAAAGATACCAAATAAGGAGTATCTTCTACCCGTGACTCTCATCCATCGTTTTAGAATCCTATTCCCCTGAAATTCTGCGCGTCGAACGATCGTAATGATCTCCTCCTTCTCTCCCCCGAAACAGAGGAAGTTGGACCTTGAGACGTATGTCCCAGCATACCTCAACGTGCCTCATCTTCGCCGGTTAACTGCCCTTGTCGCATAGAGCACTTCTCTGCTTTGTTCGTCTCTGCAGCTGTGGACATTGATTTTGCCTTTGCTGTCCGTTTACACTATGTACTTTTCCCCCTTCGGATAATAAGAATGCAGTTTCCAGGTAGACTCCGGGTAACTTGTATTGCAGGTAAACAAGTACACAAAAAGGGTCAATAGAGGACCCCGTCGAGTTATCCGTCTGACTGTTCGGAGCAGGTCAGCAAGACCGTCGATCCATCATCAATTTGATGCGTTAATTCCAAAGGATTCACAAGTACACGGCTTCCGCTTTCGGTAGACAATTGTTGCAGACACAGAATCTAAGTCGCCTGAGAACCACTGCGAAGAGAAATCGTGAAAGGAGGAAAAACTCACGGTAACTATGTGAGACAAGCCAAAATGTTCAGCAATCAAGTCTAGTGTGCCCGCGGTCGTCGTCTATGGTACGTTAGAGAACGAATGTTTGGTACGGACTTGCGTCACCTTTCGGAACCATAGAGCTACTTCTTTCGTTGGTCGGCCGTCACCCATCATCATAAGACGCACCATTACATGAAGGCGCTGGTCGACAGGCGGCACAGAGGTTTTGTCCTTGAGGTTTCCAGGGACGGCTTTGTGACGCAGTTTCATTAGATTGACTTTTTGCAGCTGGGCCAGTTTCTGGCGGTTGGAAGGACGACTCCTCTGTCTAGGCGCTACCACGGGTGTTTGGGACGAGGTGCCGACTGTCGAAAAATTTCGCGCAAGAATGGCACGAGCAGTCTCATGCTTCACGTTATCCTTCCCGATGGTAAGGCCAGTACACGAGTGAGATTCCATATGACGGTTGCTGCGCGTCGTGTAAGATATCCCGGACGTGGGACGTGGTGTCTACGGACGTACTCGACGCAAAAACCGAGGTGACAGCCAGGGCAGCCAGTCGGAGCCGCCGCGCCAGATTCGACCTCCTGGGTGTGATAGACGGCGGTCAAGCTTATCGCAAGGGATGGCTTTTTGCAGCCTAAGAAGGCGCACGCGGGACGTGCACGGGTGGAGGACGATGAGTCGAGCGGATGCTGCTGCACAAAGGAACAGTCGTGAAGAGACGGCGAGATATGAAGCTTGCAAAACCAATGCAGACAAGTGCATTGGATGGGGAGGAAGTCGAGGACATTGCACGACTGTAGAGCACAGTGCTTGCCAATCGGATTCATATCTATCATGAAAGTTGCGAGTCAAGAGCTGATTGGTACACTCAACAGGTCCACTGGGGCATTACATAACCCAGTGCTGCGTAGCTACGTAGCGCACTTTTTTTGGTCTGAGAATACAAATGATGGATGACAATGCGGCAGCGCGAAAAATGCGAAGCGGTAAAGACATCTAGTTCTTCCGACGGAAAGAAGACCCTAGAAACAGTGTGATGTTAGCGGGTGCATACTCGGAAGGCTTAACAGACAGAACCTTCCGTCAGTCGCGCCTTTCCACCAGTAGGTTGGCATAGGACGCTCGCACAGGAGCCACACAAAACCACTGATTGTGCATGCGAGAAAACGGTTGTGATTACAAAGCAACCTGCATTTTGGCGGGCATGTGAGCATAGTATTTCGGACGACTGATGGGAGTGATGACAGACCTGGGCACTTGACATCCATGGAGTAGGAGTTAGGTGATTGTACGAGACGTTTGAGCTTGTGCTGTCTCCTTTCGTGTTCAGCAGAGGGATTGAAGAGATCGATTGCGAGAGGCTATGGAAGTGTGAGACGCGGTGAGGATGAGTAGGCCGATGAACGTACCATGATTGCGGGAAGTGTGTGGCACCTCGAAGCCAAGTACAACTTCTCGCGCGCCCTCGTGAGCCCTGGCTGAAGCGTAGCAAGGGCCTGACTAGCAAAGTTGGTTGCCTGTCCCATCTCAGAGAGGATAATAGGCGATTCCTTGTGATTGTATATCTCCAGACCGAGGTACAGCTTCCAATCCTCTGTATAAAACTGGATGACCCTCGAAGCGACATATTCCCGGTATATCCACCCGCGCGTGTTCCAGAGCTCTTTCTCAGACCCGGGCTCCTGTGTATCTGAGAAAACACCGACAAGATGGACGATCGTCAGTGCCGCACGACAGTACCACTGAAACATGGCGATAACGGAATCTTGCTGAACTCTTTCGTCGCTCTGGTCAACACAGCATGTGTCACTCCATGCCCATCTGAAACGGCGGGACTGCACAAGACTGCAAAAGTTGACGAGCTTGTCAATTGTGGGGGATATGGGTAGTTCATAGATGAGGGCATTCTCGACCATTTGGAAAGATGGCTCGGATGGCTGCCACCTGTGCGAGAACATAACGTATTCGTCGAATTTCTCCACCTCCCTCTTTGTGCGTGCCAAGTCGAGTAGATTATGAGTAGTCATGGAAGACCGCAACTGGTTGAATATGGTGAATTGTTCGAATACTGCTCTTGTCGTAGAGACGCCCAGTGGTGGTGTCAATGAGTGCGCGGAGTATGTCATGGATGGTCTCTCGCGTCAGTGGTAGCAGCTCGCAGCGAAGGAAGCCAGGTAAGAGGGATGAAAAGAGCGCCCCAATACCACGCCCAAGCAACCCAGGAACTTGTACTCCGGGTGCCTTCCGTAACGCCCTTGGCAGTGTGCAGACTACCAAGCAAAAGTGCGCTGGAAGCAAGAAGAGCTTGGACCAAGGCAAGAACAGCACTGCTCGCAGGGCAAGCACAGAGAACCGAAGGGCGGGAAGTAAGACAAACAGCATATTCCTACACAACGCGGTAAGAAAAAGACCAATACAGGGCCCAGCGAACATACCATACATACCCAAGGCGATCAAGACAGCCAAACCAAATTCCCAACCGAAGAGTATGCCAAGTACCGCGGCACCAGTCAAGGCACCATCGATAGCGACTGCAACGATCGAAAGTGCGCGCAGGACCTTTGCTATTGCAGCGCCTGTTGTTTCATCCGAAACCTCAGATTTTCCGGAACCAAGAGACAGGCCAAGAACGCGGTCAGCGTAGTGAGACGACAGTGCGTCGTCAGCGCCTGCACCATGGCGAGAAACTAAAGCCTTAGTAAAGTTCGGAATACCGCCGTCAGAAACGAGGAACTGCAGCAAGGCGAACGCAAAAACGTGCGTGTACGGGGAACTGCCGAGGGGAATCAGGACTGGGACGGGTGAGAGGAACGCATTGAGGGCTGCGCCAAGGGAGAGCGGAACAAGAGGTGTAAGGACTCGGGTCAAGATATGAAGCGATGCGATAAGCGCCTGGTGGATTGATCGTAAGATAAACGTGAATGGATAGACCACCGTCGAAACTCACGACAAGACCATTGGCGGGAGAGACATAGAGGCACAACCGCCATAACGTAGCCAACGACGGCTCGAACTTGCCATGGTAACAGCGTGGATGAGTGAGTGCGATACAAAGAGCACACTAGCTCACCTGTGCGGGGATCGCCATAGGACACGACTCGGATTGACCGTGCGCAAAGGTACCGTACTTGCTGCTCTCGCCCCGAAACAACTTCGTTTCCGTCTTGCTGGAGAAGCACACCCGACTGACCAACAAGGGGTGCACTCTCAGCCTCCGCAATCTCCGGTTGGGTCTCTGCAGGAAGATAGACAACGCGCGGAACAAAGAGAACAAAGAAGAGAGGGAGAAGGAAGCGGACACGGAAGAGGGGAGTGAAGAAGTGGAGGGCCTCTGGGATGCGCACTGAGAGCTTGGAGGAGTCACGGATGCGCCGCGGGTCTGGAGTTGGGGATGAGAGAAGGATTTGACAGCGGTATGCGCGCGTACTCACCGAGTGTTGTGACCGAAATAGTTCTCCTCTCCCGCTGAGCCTTTCGCAGCACCTAGTGCGGGAGCCTCGATGCAGCAAGCGGGGGTGAGCAAGGGGGCGGTTGCGAAGAGGGTGCGCTCACCGTCATTGCCGGCTGTCGCTACGGTAGTAAAGGAGTCGAGGCTCCGGTTTAAGGGCGAGGGAGAGGAGGGGCGCGCTCACCGCCGCTGCTGGTTGCCGCGCTGCTCTCGTTGTAGCAGAGGAGTTGAGGCGTCGATGGAACCGACCGCTGCCGCAGCGAGGGGTGAGCGAGGGGGGTGAGGATGCACTCACTGCCGCCGTTGGGGACTCGGACAAGGGCAACTTGGAGGGGGGCGCGGAGCTTTGCGCCGGGGCCTTGAGGTGCGCTGTCTGCTGCCAGCTAGGGGGCACTTCGACGGCTATCTGTCAAGTCCAGCCTAGTGCTGTGGGCAGAATTATTTTGGAGCTGAGTCTGCCGGCAGAACGGCAAAATGGCAAATGGCAAAATGGCAAAATTTGGCAGAATTATTTAGATGATTTCCTACGTTACTACGATTACTGGTAAAATGACACCGGGATGATGCTGCTGTTTTGTCAACGGGATGTCTGCATAGTATCCATTTGGGTGTTTCGAGCTGGTCGAGCGGTTGCTTGAACACCTCGGAGGTCTTGATTCGTGCTCGTTGAGTTGTTGATCGAAGTAGTCACCTCAGTGACGGAGTCCGGTGCGGTGCTAGTTCAATTGCTTCACAGCAAGATGCATTCTCGCCGCACTGCGAGCTGACTGTGCGGTTTGTTATCACGGTTCCCCGGGCCAATGCGAGCGCCCGGATCATTTTGTTCTGACCCACAATATTTGCATTGGTAGAACCACCAAGAAGTTGAACCGACTTGTTCACTTGCTTTTCGAGTTGGTTGAAGTGCTCAGTGAGGCTTTCGGTAGGTGGTCTGCCTGCCCCAATCTTGGTGCTGGATTCCGAGCTCATTGAACAGTGGGTTGGGTTGTCACAGCGGAGTCATGCACGCAAATTGTTGAACACATCTTCGGAGTCCAAGTCTTTGAACAGTAGCATAGTATAATTCTGCCGTATTCTGCCATCGCCCTCCAGCGGCAGCCGGCAATTGCCACGCTGGCAATTGCCAATGGCAGCGTGGCAGAATTTTGCCAACAGCACTAGTCCAGCCGGAGGAAAACTTTGCTTCTTTCCCACGCATCAGGTGCCAATTCCCTACTACACCCAACTTGAAGTATTGTGAACGGGACTGTCAGTCCTGCCGCAGATCAGAACAAGTTTGCCATTGAGAAATGTAAGTAAACAGCGACTACTTCTCTCCAATACATACGCCGTCCGCGATACGTACTAGTGTACAACAAATGATTTAAAACGAAGGCAATAACGAATGAAAGTCACTGGACCCTAGACTGATCAAGCGTTAGTAACGCTCAAGGCATGGTAATAACGTCTGCCCACGAATCAAGCAATCCTTGTTCGCTAACAGAAATACAGGACACCGTTTCAATGAGAGCCTCTACGGCTGTGTGAATCTTGTGAATCTTGTCAGCTATAATATCGTCACTATCTTCATCGATCTCTGCGGTATCTTCATCGATCTCTGCGGTGTCTTCATCGAACTCTGCGGTGTCTTCAAGATCGACCTCTTCCGAGTCAACCAGCATCGACGGGGGTATTTCGAGATGGCTATGTAGCGAGGCAAGCTGGTATATGGTCCACTTTTTTTTCTGCAGGATCCCCTTCAGCTTCTTAGAGACCGGATGCTCTGGGGAAAGGAAGGGGATCTTCGGGTTGGGCAGAATCTGTTTTCGGTAAGCACAAGCTTGTAAAATAGCGGACGACTCACCAATTTGCGCAGGGCTTCATTCAAAGTTGCACTGTCCGCAACCGTAATAGGACCGCCATTGTCCTCGGCATCGTCGAGGGTGAAGTTCTCCGACCACCATCCAAACTGGGAGGGTTGGGGGGAGAGGTAGTGGAAGGTAAGCCCTGGAGCAGGAGGATGAGGGAATGTAGGAGGTAGCTCCATAGAATACAGTTTCTGGGACTCTTTCTGTGACGCCATCGGTCAGTCGTATGTACAACTTACAAGAGGGAGAATCGCATGATTCAGGCTGGCACTTATAGGACAATGGGCCTTCCCGCAGTATCAGACACTGGGCTTCCAAATTGGTCCTGGGAGACTGGCCAACTCCGCAGCTGGAAGTACTTGCAGTGGTTATATGATGGAAAATATCCTACATATATCAATCCGCGAAAAAATACTATCTCAAACCTCTGGTCAGGAATGGCAGGTTCAGGGTCCTGCTAGAAATAGGAGTCAATCTATCCAAATGGCCATACTTATTATGTAGTTCGAAGTTGCAATAAGTACAAAATAGAGTTCCATAGAATAATCCCTCAACTCCGCACATCTACGCTCAGCAATCCCACAATCATGTTCCGCTATAAGGGATCTTCCGCGACCGTATACAGACTCCGCACCTGTATGCTCAGTATTCCCACATCATTTTCTGGCTGTATCGAGACTCCGCACCTGGGCTGACGACGTTCCCACGGCAGTTTCCACCAGGGATGATCTTCTTTTCCCAAATAGGACGTCATAGATCAGTGAACGGTGAGCCCCGTGAGTGAATGCAAACCGCCTGCAGAGCCGAGTACGAAACCACACCCGTTCCTGGTAAGTTCACTCACCTCGTTTCCATTACTAATGACATTTCCCCGACCTCTGATTTACTTAAAATCCTTGCCTACCACCCCCGGCCTTTCCGACCATCCCTTACTACCATGACCGAGTCTAATGCCGCAGCAGACAACGAAAACTCGAATTTACTGGCATTTAGGGACACTAACATAAATGGTGAGTCTACCTCTTATCGTTGTATATCTAATAACGAAGCACTCGGAAGCACAAGTGCTTCGGTCGTCTTCTAGGACTCTATCGCCTCCCCCCTCCCCTACTATTGACGAGTCAGGTGAAATCCTCGCAAGCATCGGACCTCACCCTGAACTAAACGGTGCTGCGATGATTGATCTGTGTATGTATCCGAGTCTTTTACACGTTTTTCAATTCACTTATCTCGTATCTGGATATTTAGTCCTCCAACTCCCCCACCTTCCAGACAACTGGACGCGCATCGTATATCATGCGTACAACGACGTCTTCAACGGTGTATGTATCGAAATTCCGCGCGTTTCTCTTCAATCGTCGATTCCGCGTGCTATCCATCGGGCGACCTCCAGGTGTATCGCCAGCAACCCTGATTGGGCTCCAAATGAACACGGTGAGTTCTATTCTATGGTTTTTATCATCAACTGAGTCGTCGTTTACTTTCATTTTTCCAAGAACCTATCGAGATCGACGGTGTTCAAACCTACACCAGGTGGACCTGCTTGGAATTTCGAAAGAAATTGAAGTGTACTGTAAGTTCGTCTCTTATTCAAGTCAGTGTAATGTATATCTGACTATTGAACAGGTCAAGCAGGCGTCGGAGTTTTTCCACAACCAGACGTTCCATTGCACTTTGTATCTACTAACTACTCGACCGGAACGACCCGCCCTCATGCCCTTCCTTCCCGTGCGAGGCGTCGCAACATTCAACAACGATCAGTTGCGTGTAGTCGAGTGGTACACGACCTGGTCCGAGACCTTCGGCTATATGATGTGGCACCACATGAGTGCCAGTGGTGGAACCAATGTGAGTGTTCCCAATCTTACCATAACTACTTTACTCACTGACTCGGATCACTCCAGATTTACTTCTTCGCCAACAATTGCGTGCGGGATTATCTCATCGCGGCGTTGAAGGACACATCTTCCCTTGGATTCTTCGGCCTTCAAGAGGCGTTCAGAAGTAGGGAAGGTGAATGGAAGTGGCGCCACCTCGTGGCACACGGAAATAAAGCGCTTTGTGTAATCTCATACGCATTAGCTTCGGTATGTTCATCTTCTTATCATTATTAACTTATTATTTGAGCACTACTACTAAGTATGCAACATCTATTGAAGCCGACTTTGGCATGCAAAAAAGTTGGGTAAAGACGAAGAGCTGCTGTCAGCGACGGGCGAAGGTGTCGCAGGTTCAGCAGAAGATTTACGTGTGGATGAGCAAAGTAACTAATCTTACTCTCCCCGGGCTCACACTAGCCGTCTCCCAACGTCTGCGCGACGCATTGGTCAATTTGCTTGTCGAAGTTGGGTTTTCATTTTAGTTAGTACCTTCGACTGATTGTAACGCTTCCGAGTCCGAGTCTATCTTGTACTACTATATTATGCCTCTGTTCGCTCTGTAGCTCCTGTCTACTAGGCATTTGTACTATGTAACTGTATGTAGATATTTATTTTTGCTAGACTCGGAATTCCAATTGTGTGACGTTTTGTGGCGGCAATCGTGTCTGCATTGCTCACGCTGACCGTTATTATTGCATGGATGCACAAGAATATCAGACCGGCGCCAGGTGATCGTAGAGTAGCTGCCAGTGAAACTCTACATCGCAATCATGAGTTGCAACCTGAATTTTGGCGCTACTAGTGGTTACCGTAGGCCTACATCTTTCCGAGTCGGTTCTCGGTCTTGACATTGGGAATAACCAATTGACGCAACATCCGGATGTCATTTTCCTCTGTCTTTCGGGCTAGTATCACATATCCGACTCGGAGTCACTGCGACCTCTGGCCGTTCTTTTGGAGAGGTCAACGCATCGACTAGATGTGTATAGTGCAGTAGAAGATGGATTCCTTGGGATCATCATACCACTCGGCGACTCGCAAGTCCCCGTGAATATCGAGCTGTAAATGACACGCTTAGTGGCACGTAGTAGTATGCCCAGCTTCCACTGAGTTTGACATCGTCGTGCGTCACGCGAACAGCACCGGTGACCATGGCCTCGTCAACACAAACAGATCCGGATGATAGAACATTAGCACACGACAGAATACGTGGCCTGACTGACGAACACTGACAGGAGGAGGATCCATACTATCGGTCGCATAGTTGTTGATTTCCCTTGGGTTTCCAAGTACCTAGGCAGTCAACGATGAGTGATAGAAGATGATTACCGAGAGCCAGACTCATATGCGAAGAATCGTAATCGTTGTTCGAAGGCGAACGGGTTTGCTTGAAGATTTAGGATGACCTTGGCTAAAGCTAGACACAAGCATAGCAAATTCTGATGCCGGCCAACAATCAGATACTATTCAAGTTCCCAGTCCCCGGATACCTTCTCGGCCTGTTCCGAGGCGTGGAAGGAAAAAGGTTCTTTTTATTCGTGTTGAGCTTTTTTCTTTAGACCAACCCAATTTCAAATTTACGTAAACAGCGTAGGAAGCCTCGCGTGGACGAGTTGAGCGATGGCAAGCAACTCGTCGTCTTCTCTGACGACATCATCCACTGTCTCGAGGTGTCCCTCCGCAGATTCGTCGTTCTCACTTTGGGACACTGCATCCCACAAACACCTTGCGACGATCAGAATGCCACTACGACATAGCGGTCGCTCGAGACAAGAAAATCATCCTTCGACATCTTTCGGACATCCTTCCCTCACACTACCGCGACAACGTCAGTTTCACAACTTTCGTCAGATGTAATTACTTATTCGATTCAAATAGATTCTCCTGGAGCCAGAACCCCGCCGCTCAAGGACAGAAGACGTTGATCTCGCAGACACGATGGAGCCCTTACATGTTCCGAGCGCAAGTCAAGGTGTGTTTACTAACAGGCTGACTGCCCCATGCTGTTATTCACTTTCGTCAGCAACGAACATTGCGAGTCGCGAGGAAATATCAACGACTCTGCGACCAGCTTGCTTCGTCAGACAAAGACAACCAATCCCTTCGCGCACAGCATGAAAGCATAAGTGAATGCCGTCTCTTCACTCACATCTCGTTGACAGTCCCTTCTCAACGCACAGACATTCAATTAGCAGACCCAGGTACGTTTATCACTGTCATTCCGATTCACAACTCTTTGACTCCGTTTTCTGTATTGATAGGACGAAAAATAGCCGATCTCGAGCAAACTGTCCAAGGGCTCATTGACCAGCTTTCTGCGTCGCAATGCACCCTGCGCGTGTACGTGAAGAAGTATCAATGTGAAGCTATGTGTGCCCGCGGTCGCATATATGATGCTGCACAACATCTTCTCGACAACATGAATGAGGATCTCAAGCACAATGAATTGATCATGAACTGGCTTGAAGGCGAGTGTCGTCGTCATTTCGTAATATAGTATCCTCAACATGGCTTCGAACCATCGGAGACGACACATCAAGGGCGGAGAAACACGTCGATGCATTCTTAGCCTACTCTGCCGTGTTATCGCTCACTCCCTCGCCATCCAGTACTGCGTTGTTGGCATGGGCCAGGATGGGGCTGCGTTGTCATTCGACCGATGAGCTATGAGGCGCAGACAAGGTACGGCGTGCTTTGCATGGTCGTTCAAAGTGGCTTGACTGTCCTCGCGCCGTTCAGTTCATGTTTCAAAAGTTTCATCTTTATCGAGCAGTCTGTGATGTTCTTGAAGGAGATAATCGTGTTTCAGAGGCGACTGAATGCTTCCAAAAGATGAAGATGATCTGTTGGAGGAGACTCAGGCCCTCGACGATCGGCCTCAATGGGAACTCAGTGAGTAATTTCACAACTACGTTGTGTCGAGAAACTCGAGAAGTGCGCTGACATGGCTAACGCCCATGCGTGGCCATCGGAAACTACCCGAGCGCACTCTCACTCAACTCGATGAACATCGACAATATCATTGCTAAATGCTACAAGGCGCGAGCGAGTTTGATGGAGGAGGAACTCTTCAGCATTACCAAGGTATGCATTGGCGTGTACATTGTGCGTAGTTAACGGTAGCGATGATCTGTCAGGCCATTGAGCACGACCCGTCAAACTACAAAGGTTACAGGAAAAGAATAGTAATGTATAGCATGGGCCGATACAGGGAGGCATTCGGTGCACGTGAGATAATGCTGTCGATAATGAAGAATTCAGTAGACCCACATGTTTGCGGTGAGTCTGTCAGATCTAACCCGCATGAAAACACAAATTTATGTCGTTTTGATATCAGAGCCTCAAGGTCGATATCTCAACACAACTCCACTCATCTGAAAGATCGTCGATGACACCATCCGTGACATTCCCCGCGTGCTCATCGACACCGTCACTGGTCGTCTCTATGATAAAACACAGCAAACCGCTGCGTTTGAAGAGCAACTGATCTTCGACGAACTTCGGTCTGCAATGACTACCCATGATCGTCTCGACTATGCGCACATCAAGTAAGAGGTCGCTCATCAATTCCTGTAATGTGGTCCAATCCCGCGGGTTTTTTTTTGGTGGGCATGGAGCGATACGTGCTGCGTCAATCAGGCTGACAATGGGATACAGCAGGAATCTGTCGTTGCCATGTTTCGGTGGTACTGTCGCGCAGCACTCACAATCGTCCATCTCCTCGGTGTGCTATCCGAGTCGCAACAAGAAGGTGATCTGTGGAAAAGCATCTGGAATACTCGTGAATGGACGTACCAGGAGTACGTTGCTTCAAAGGCCATTCAATTTTACACAGGGGATTGGAAGCCATACCTCGGTCTGGACATTCCTAATCACAAGGAATCCCCTATTATTCTCTCGGAGATGGAGCAGGCAACAAAGTTCGCCACGGATAAACTTGCCACGCTACAGCCGGGATTGGATAGGGTGCGCGAGAAGTTGTACCTTGCTTCGAAGCGTGAAACGACTCGGGAGGAAGATATCGCGTACTCGTCTTCCACCTCACTGATTTCGCCCGTCTCATAACACCTGAATCCGACTCCAGGCTTCACGTTTATCGTGTCTCAGCGCCGATTTTCGGCGAGGTGCGGATCGAGACCAAAGACGACTCGCTCGGGACACGGCGCCTCGTTCTCGTTTATCCATGGATCGGTCCCTTTCTCGACGAGGTTTTCTCGGACGATGATCCTCTGTTCTATCTTGACGCACGCGCGCTGCGACTCCTCGTCCGGCTTCGGCAACCTTTTGGTGCGATTCTGCTAGCCTCGCAGAAGCGCGGGCAGTACAAACGCGTGGCGACGGACAGTTTCATCCAAGTCCAGATTCGGGCGGAGACGTCGTTAAGTGAGTTGATGGCGAGCATTGGTACGGTTGACGTCCAGTAGTCGTGCCCCACCTTTGGAGCAGCTGTTTTGTTATATTCGTGTTCTTCTGTTGCTTTGTCTCCTCATCCTGCTCGTCTTTCTCTGCTGTACCTCTGTCGTGTACTCACCTGTGCATCACAGATTCACAATAGTTTACATAAATAAATGATCGTATGTAACCGTGACGTTTTACACGAGTCTTGCGCCGGATTGGTCAATCTGTGTCGCTTCATCGAATCCTGTTGCGTGACGGATGCCCGTGGTTTCGTGGGAGCATGTTCCAGACCCCTTGGTGAGCGTCATAGCAATGCTGGCCCTCTCATCATTCAGTCATTATCAGTTTTACCTACGCATCATTCGTTTTGTTCCTATCCACAATAGCCGTGGATATCATTATTGTTGGCTTCTCGTAAGTATCAAGACCACGGTCTGTGGGTAGAAGTTTCACCGCCAGTCCTTTCCACTCCTCTACAATGCGATTCATTGCGATAACTATCATATTTGCAGTCTGTTCTGGCCATTGCAAAACCTGTACTAACCGGAGGGCGGGTGGCATGGCCATACCGCTCACCAGACACCAAAAGCGCAGGCGAACCTGAAAAGGCCTCGTGACACTGCCCGCACCACCTGCCCCCCCCTCCCTTTTTTTTTCTCCCACTCTCTCTCTCTCTCTCTCATTCTAGCAGGAAGCCTCCCTCCTCCCCACTCGTGTACCCCACTATGCGACCAATCTATCCGAGGTCGCGCCCTCGTATCGCCTCAGTCGCCTTTGCGAGTCTGGCCAACTCCCTCGATAGGGCTTAAGATTGGTCGCTGAACCCTAAACGGACTCAAATGGGCAGCGGTCGGGGTAGCGGCGAAGCCCCCTGATGAGAGCTTTCGCAGGCTCGAAATCGCTACCCACTGCTCCCTTACCGAGAGTTGATTTGCGTTATTGAGCCGCATATAGGATTTAAAACACCGATATAAGAGACCAATCAGATTCCACCTTTGTGCCACAACTCCGATGACCTGTACAGCCATGGCATCACAGAAACTTGAAGAGGCTTGCAAATTGTATTCTATGGAGCTACCTCCTACATTCCCTCGTCCTCCTGCTCCAGGGCTTACCTTCCACTACCTCTCCCCCCAACCCTCCCAGTTTGGATGGTGGTCGGAGAGCTTCACCCTCGGCGATGCCGAGGACAATGGCAGTCCTATTACGGTTGCGAACAGTGCAGCTTTGAATGAAGCCCTGCGCAAATTGGTGAGTCGTCCACTATTTTACAAGCTTGTGCTTACCGAAAACAGATTCTGCCCAACCCGAAGATCCCCGTCCTTTCCCCAGAGCATCCGGTCTCTAAGAAGCTGAAGGGAATCCTGCAGAAGAAAAGGTGGACCATATACCAGCTTGCTACGCTACAGAGCCATTTCGAAATACGCCCGTCGAGCCCGGTTGAAGAGACTGAAGATACCGCAGAGCTCGATGAGGATAGTGACGACACTACTGATGTGACATTCTCACTGTCATAGTAACTGCTGGCACGGCAGAGTCCCATATCATTTCATTTCCTTGTACCAGATGCTTCCCATGGTTGAAGACCAAGCCTTCGTGAGTTATAACGTTATTCTAAGATCACAACTCGCTTATCTTGTGATAGAAGTGTGCGTGCCAAGCATCACTGACCTTTTCCTGATATATATTACTATATATTTCAAGGATAGACTTCTGTCGAAGTATGTTGGTATTTAAATATTTTACATATACACCGATGTCTGAGTCCGGGATGATATGACTTTCTTGACTCTCTCGTGTTCAAGTAATAAGTAGTGGCGGTATAAACTACAACACTGAACTAACATACACCCAACAACCTTTTGTTCTAGTAGGTACCGGACAACGTTCTGCCAGTGTCAGGGTAGACGTGCACTATCTATCCACCAACAATCAAGCGTGACGGGTCCAGGAATACCTCGCATGGGCGACCGACTCCAACCGCCTCTTTGCCTCGTATAGACGCTAACATTCGCTGTCTCGCCGTGTCCATGGAGAACACGCTTGCGAAACTAAGGTGTATCGCAGCCTCCGTTATTACTTCCTCGCTCTCACTCTTGATACCGACATAGCATCAACAAATAGGCAATGTCATCCACCACTCCCACGACATCGAGTCCACTGCCATCTCATCAGGCTACGATATTTCGACCGCTACTAGAGGCGAAGGAATTACGCTGCGGAGTCTTTCAAGTTATCACGATGACATCCTTCCCTCACCTTACCGCGACAATATAAGTAACGCTGCGTGTGTAAGATCGCATCCTCATTGCTTTGTCCTTTCCACAGATAACTCTTGGAGCGCGAAATCCATTGCTTGAAGATTGAAAAACGACTCCGTGCTAAGGACGCGCGTCAAAGTATGAGTATGCGTATTATCTGAATGACTCCACTGTGCTGACATTCAATTTCTTTCCATTAGAGGACGATCAATCGAGTCTCGAGGAAATTATCCAAGAACTACTTAGCCAGGTTGCTAATTCTGACGAGGAAAAGACAGGTCTCAACGAAATGACCAAGTCCCTTCGTGCACAGAATAAAACCTCAAGTGCGTTTTCTTCGCTTCCAAAGCCACTTTGTTTACAGTCCCATTTATTAGATCGCAGAATTACACAGCTCGATGAATCGAGCAAGGTACTCCACATACACACCGTGCTTGTTACATCTCAAAGCTCGGTCGATTGATTGACTCAGACAATCAGGTCACTACACCCAAACATGAATCTACGTGAAAAGTGTTCAGGTGTGTTTTGAACCCTCCCGACTGAGCTTTTGACCCATATTCAGCATAAACGAGCTCGAGCTTACCATTAAAAAACCGGGTAACCAATGTGCCACGTGCCAATCCGCCCTCCGTAAATATGACAAGAAGCATCAGAGCGAAACATTGTACGCCAACGGTTGCATATTTAATTCTGCACCGCATATTACAAACTTACTCACTCCCTTGCTTCCGGAAGGTGTGCCGATCAGATGGGCTTGAATGACGCTGACTCCGACGGATTCGTTGCCCACAAGTGAGGCATTGGGTGCCATGGACAAGGTATGGTCTGTCCGGTTGTTTAAAACCGCACGATAATTCTCGTTCCATTCAATTCAAGCTTCCAATGTTCCGTGTATATCAGGCGGTTTGCAATGTTCCACTGTGGAGACGCTACAGATCTGGAAAGCGCAGTGGAGAATTGTTACGCGTCCTGTCTTTGGACTCCTCTCTTGATGCTGGCATTCGTGTTGGTACTAACATGAATTGAACCGCTTTTGCCCTTTTTGTGCGCTTCCAAGTGCAGGGAGATACGACGGACTCAACTGATGCCAAGAGCTTCTTACAGCAGGCGTTATAACTATGTCCTTCTCCTTATTCCATCGCCTATCCATATTTCTGATCATCAGCAGATGTCGTACGAATTCCAGCGTCTCAGATAGTCTGCAGCGATATTTTAATGATAAAGAGAAGGCGATCAATGAAATTGTACTTTATGTTCAGCTCCGCGTCGGCTGTTTCCGACTGAACGGTAAATTTTCATCAAGGTCGAAATCTTTTTGTGCGAACCCCTCTTTTCTTAAATCACCCAGACACGCAACGTCATGCGGTCGTGCACAAGCGAAGATCGACGTCGGACGACAGTGACCGCCAACATTTGAAGACAATCTATCAATACCATACGTTGATGTGCTAGGTTCAAGTTACAAGAGACGATGAGATGGCAGAATCTTCCAGGAGCTACTCACGCGCCATCGGAGGATCACACCCATGGAGTGAGTAGCCTGGTCGTCGCAGCGACTCTTATTGATAGCTTTGTGACAGGTTCGATGATTTGTCCCCAACCTCTGGGTGCTCAGGATGTTGATGGGCATTATTGCAGGGCGATCTCACACAACGAGCCGAGGTATCTGAACCCTGACATATTTATTCCAGAACAATTATTGCTGGTAGATGGTACGATTCGACGATGGAGTTTCCATGCCAGCCCCAACATCGATTCCACCAACTTGGCAAATGTTGAACAAGATGCCGACCGGATCATTGACGCCATCGTCTATATCATCGCCTCTAGCTCTAGCAGAATCGATCACGGCATATGCGTGCGTTGATGAGCATCCGCCCTACATGGATCTCAATGAACCCTATGTCGAGAATGGCGCCCTGAGGGCTCGTTGATCTACCAATAATCTTCTAGAGCCTCGGCTTTCAGTGACGCCTCCACTATCACCCAGCATTCTCCCTCGGGATGCCTCCATCACTACTCGTCGTGGACATCGACGGCACTCTACTGTCAATCCGATGTTCAGTCCAACATCTTTCAATGTACCTTTGTCTCCCCGCCAGCCATCTGCGGCCCCATTGTCCTGTTCCACACCGACTTCCATCAAGGACTTTGACATCTTCAAACCCATCAGGAAGGGTGCATTCGGTTCGGTCTTCCTTGCCGGCGCCACGTCGGATAGCTGCCATGGCACTTCCCGCATTCCATACCTTGGGATAGTCGCCCAGCTCTACTCGCCCATTGCGTGCCTTACGACCGCCGTGGTCTATCCCCCCCGGGCGGAGACGGATCCACTTGCCCAACAAGTGATACCCACGAGCGATAGCATGGTCGAGTGCTTGAAAAGAATCAAGTGCAATATTCTCTTCACGGTTCCGACGTTCTCGAGCAAATGGCCACATCGGATGAGGCTATCAAAGTATTGAGCCAATTAGAAACCGTGGTACGTGGAATTCTATATGCTGAATATCGACTCCCACGCTAAGCATATCACAGCGCTACGGTGGTGGGCCGCTACCCGTCAAGATCGGCCACAAGCTATACGCTGGTGGGGCGAAGTTGGTCAGTTGCTATTGCATGACAGAATGTGGAGCCCCCATCGCTATGTCAAAGCTGAATAATATCGCTCACGGTGATTGGCTGTGGTTGCGCTTCTCTGAGGACTTTTCGATTAGGTGGGCTCCCGAAGGAGACGGGACGTACGAGTTACAAATCTTGGTACGTCGTTAGCGCACATCGATAATACTCCTTCCAATGCTAACCGACTATCAATCAGTCCCCTCAAGAACGCCAGATGGCAGTAGAGAACCTACCTGATATTAAAGGGTATAGCACTTCCGACTTGTTCGAGAAGCATCCGACCGAGGATCAGTGGAAGGTGTAAGTCTGCTGCCGATCGTTTACCACCCTAAAGTGGTGTTCAATGTTCATTCTTGTGTCTTTTCGCACTACAGTGTTGGAAGAGCATGTCATCATTCTTGCATCAGGGGAGAAGACAGTCCCCGGTCCGATGGAGAGCGTTATTGGGTCCTCTCCGCTGGTAGGAGGTGTTGTCATTTTCGGACGAGAACGACAGCAAGTCGGGGTTCTCATCGAGCCCCGCGAGGGACATGTGGTTGATGTCAAGGACGAAAAGGCCGTGGCCGAGTTTAGGAATCAGGTCTGGTATGTGAATTTTACATGCGTACCCAGAAAATGAACTAACTGAACTGGACAACAAGGCACATAATCGAGGAGGCCAACAAGCCGGCGCCGGCGTTCAGTCGCATCTTTAAGGAATTGATTTTGATCACGAGCAAAGACAAGCCAATGTCGCGCGCTGCAACAGGCATGGTTCAGCGCAAGGCCACTCTGAAAGATTACGATGCACAGATAAATGCACTGTGAGTAATTGAATAACGTATGCTTTGCGGACACTTTACACTCGCGGAAAGGTATGATACCGTTGAAGCAAGCGCGGAGGCTCCAGATGGTTCAGCTCGGCCGTCTGCGTGGACTAGCGAAGCACTCGAGGAATGGTTACTTGAACACGCTCGTACCATCAGCTCGAACGACCAAGTTGACCCTCGTAGTGACTTGTCTGCTCAAGGATTCGATAGGTGCGTGGTCACGCGAAATACTGAATTCACCCATCCTGATGAGGTATATTATTTTCACAGTTTCAGCGTTACTTATCTTCGAAACCGGATAACGGGCGCTGTCAGAAAATCCGCTGATCCAGAGACCAGGAAGGCTGCTACTCACGTTGCTCCCAACATCGTCTTTGACAACCCTACTATTCAGTTACTCAGTGCTCGTATCGCTGCTCTCGTCAATGGCGACGGGGGGGCTGGTCAGGTGGTAGATTTCGTGGGGCAACATAAGCAAGCGATTAATGCTATGATTGAGAAGTATTCCACTGGCCTGAGTGAGCCTGTCGATGGCGTATTGCCGAGCAGCCAACTCACCGAGCCTGCTGTCGTACTGATCACTGGCACTACCGGCGGTCTTGGATCTTTCTTGCTGTTAGAACTCCTCAAAAACACTGCTGTTCAACGTGTCTTCACGTTCAATCGTCCCTCTTCTAAAAAGAAGATCGAGGAACGGCAGAAATTAATGTTTGAAGACAGGGGACTTCCACTCGACCTGTTGGTATCGGACAACCTTGTTTACGTCGAGGCCGACGCGTCCTTGGAAAAGTGCGGTTTGTCTCCGGCTCAGTACGAAGAGGTATGATTCTCTCTCAGGTTCGTCGAGGATAAACATTCACTGGGACACTTTTCGCAGATCCGAAAGTCGCCCACGTTGATCATTCACGGAGTGTGGCGCCTCGATTTAAACTTGGCGATATCTTCGTTCGATGAAAGTATTCGAGCGTCCGGAATCTAGTCGACCTTGGTCTAGATTCGCCGCAGAAGAGTCGCATTCGTTATTTGTTCACCTCATCGGCCGGGTCTGCACAGGGTTGGAACAATTTCGAGTGTGGTCCTTTCCCAGAGGAAGTCCAACAGGACCCAGCTGTTGCGGTGGGAATAGGCTATGGAGAGAGTAAGCATGTTACCGAACGGGTAAGCTACCACGCAAGAACTCATCTGATGGTCGTCTTTGCTGACGTGGTTGATAGATCATTGTGAAGAGTGGTTTGCATGCAACCTCGCTTCGCATTGGTCAAATTGGTGGTGGACCAGGTGGATCATGGACCACTACTGACTGGTTCCCGATCATCGTCAAATCCAGCATTGCTCTCGGTCTGCTGCCGGAAGCTGCTGGTGTAAGTGCTATACCTAGTCGATGTGCATCTTACGCTGATCGTGCTCTAGGTTGTCTCTTGGCTTCGTGAGGAAGGCGTGGCCTCCGCAATTCTAGAGATTGCTTTTGCGAATGAAGCGCCACCTCCAGCGTTGAACATCGTGAATCCTCGCAGTGCCTCTTGGTCGGAGATCATTTCATTCGAAGAATGGGACTGGGCGACGACGCCCTACCAATAGTGTCATTCGGGGGTCGGTTTGTATTATTGGAGAGCAAGGCTAGGGGCGCTTCGAAAGACGACTTGGTAAACATCGTGAGTATACGCGGTGATAAATAGTTTACCTGTCACTGATGATCTCGTTTGACACAGCCTGCGATCAAGTTGCTAGAGTTCTTACGCGTGTTGGCGTTGGCAGACGAGGCTATTTGGGTGTTGGGGATAGTGTGACAGAGGCTCTGGGAATGAAAAACTTTAGCACTGCCAAGGCTCAGCAAGTTAGTACCACGATGGCGAACATGCGGGCAGTTGGGGAAGTCGAGGCGGATGCATGGGTCGATTACTGGATTTCGAGAGGCGCCTTGACGTCGGAGAAATCAATCTTGTGAGTACCATCAGTACAATTTGATGCGTTACTTACTCATGGGAGGATCATGGGTTGTAAGCAATGCGACACATGGAATCGTAGCCCCAAATATGATCTTGCATCTGAAAAATCTGATGCCTCGTTGCGTTCAAACTATGAAACAAAGCATTTCTATTTCCTGGGTTGACCCAATCTTGGTGAGACCTTTTCCGCATCCCGCTGAATAGTTGTAGCGCGTGCACCGTATGGGTTTATGGTATCATCTCAGCCGCCGAATGCCTTCCGAGTCTCAGATCTAACCTCGTCCAGTTATAAAATGCCTTGCTGCGAGTATCTCCTTATTCAATCGTTCCAGCTCTTCCCACTAATCATGGCATGTTCTCCCAGTCGCGAGCTCCCTCCAGCCCTCGATTACTTCCTCTTGTTCCCTGATATGATAAAGTTTCATATGGAGAAAAAGCCTTCGTTTCCACTCTTCGCTTATGCAAATGAAAGTTCTCCCGATACATGATCGAAATTTCATATCTTGAATTCGGTCGAGCCGTTCATCGAGTAGCACATGCTCTTCGTCCCTCTCGTCAAGGGCCAGATGGGCAGGTTGTCATGATTATCGCCAATACAGACACAATACTGCATCATGCTGTTCTGGTTGGCTTGCTTGTTGCTGGATGGGTTGTACGTTCCTATCATATTCTATCTTGTCCGTCCCTCTCACATCGCGGCCTAGCCATTCCCTCACCTCGAAATTCTCCTGCGGCCGTTGTGAGTATGATGAAGAAGACCAACTGCACGCGTATCGTGACGCTTGACCTCGCTCATAAAGCACTTATCAACGGCGTCCTCCGAAAACGAAGGGTTCCATGTGTCAGTTTATGAACTCCCTACATTGCGATACGCATTTCCACGACTTGGGGAGGAGGTCGCGGAAGATTCTTTTGTTCCGTATCCTCCCCAACTTGAGCGTCCTGACTTGGATTCCCCTGCTATTTACATTCATTCCCCGGGCAGTAGCGGATTTCCCAAACCAATTGCTCACAGTCACAGAATTCAGATTCAATGGCTGGCACAGCGTATGTCATTTCTGCAGTGCGTGGTCCACGTCGGATTGCTGCCATGGCACTGCCCCCATTCCATGGTTTCGGTATCGTCAGTGCGCTGTACACACCGATTGTATCCCTTATCACCACGGCGGTCTATCCGCCACGTACGGGAAATGATCCGCTTACTCAGCCAGTGATACCGACGAGCGACAACATGATCGACTGTCTCAAGAAGATAAAATGTAATGTCCTATTCACTGTTCCAGCGTTTCTTGAACAAATGGCCGCATCAGAGGAGGCCATCGAGGTTTTGAAGAAGGTATATTCTGTACGCCACCGCAGATGTTTTCGTGAAACACCCCACCAAGGACATGTGGAGGATGTGCGTCTCCCAGTTCGTCTGTCCTAAATGCGATATTGATATTCACATTTGCTTTTCTCTATGCGGGAGTGTCGGGAGGGCCGACGATGTTATCATTCTTGCATCGGGAGAGAAGACGGTACCTGCTCCAATGGAGAGCGTGTCCTGTCTTCTCTAGTACAGGGTACGGTCATGTTCGGGCGAGAACGGAATCAAGTTGGCGTTTTGGTCGAGCCCGTCCTGAACATTCCATAGACGTCAGAGATGACATAGCAGTAGCCGAGTTTCGAAATCGGATCTGGTATGTGTTTGCTATGCCTATGATCATTCAGGAGGCCGGTTGGCTGGAGTGGTCAAAGGCCCGTGATCGAAGAAGCCAACAAGCCGTCGCCAGCATTCAGTCGTATCTTCAAGGAGATGGTTTCGATCACGAGTGGCGAGAAGCCTATGTTGCGTTCTGCCAAAGGCACGGTTCAATGCAAAGCGACTCTCGACGCTTACGAAGCCGAGATTGGCGCATTGTGAGTCGTGAGACCCATACGTTGGGGCATGAATCTCACGACGATCGCGAAAGGTATTATGCTGTCGATGTAAGCTTGACAACTCCAGACGGCTTGGTTGGGCCATCAGCATGGACCAGCGAAGTACTTGAAGAATGGCTTCTGGAACATGCTTGTTCCATCAACTCCGTCGATCACGTCGATTCCCGTCACGACCTTTTTGCTCAGGGGTTCGATAGGTACGCGATCCTCTCGTAAAACGAAGTCGAGAACTATTCACCTTGTTGTCCAACAGCCTGAGTGTCACATTCCTTCGCAACCGAATACTGGGTACTCTCCGAACGTTGTCCGATTCAGCGATCAAGAAGGCTGCGACCCGGGCCCGCATTCCTCCCAACGTCATATTCGAAAACCAGACCATTCAATTGCTCAGTTCGCGTATCGCCGCTGTGGTTGCCGACAATGGTAGTGGTCAGGCGATAGATCTCATGCGAAAGAATGAGAAAGAGATCAATGCCATGATCGAGAAGTACTCTGCCGCGCTAGACGAACCAATCGAACCCGCTGTTGTCTTGATCACTGGAACTACTGGCGGCCTCGGATCCTTCTTACTGTCTGAGCTTCTGAAACATCCTTCGGTTCATCGCGAGTTCGCATATAACCGACCATCTTCCACAAATTCGCTCGAGGCACGACAAAGGTCGGCTTTCGAAGACAAGGGACTTCCCACAAACTTGTTAAAGTCGGCCAAACTTTTTACGTCGAAGCTGATGCATCTATGGAGAAGTGTGGCTTGTCTCCCACTCATTATGAAGAGGGAACGGATGATCCTAATGAAGCAAGCGGAGTCGCCGTTTGTAGCAAAGCTATATTTTACTTTTCAAAGCAAGGATAATCTCTACCTGATGATGGAGTATCTGAATGGTGGCGACTGCGCTGCTCTCATCAAGTCACTTGGGTCTTTGCCTGAAGAATGGACGCGTCAATACATCGCGGAAGTGGTGTTGGGTCTCGAGTACCTCCATGATCGAGGCGTTGTTCGTCGGTAAGCCGAGGTTCGTTATTCAAACATGTACAGCCAACCTGACAGATCATCGTCAAACAAGTTACTTGAAGCGAGACAACTTGCTCATCAACCAGCACGGGCACTTGAAGCTCACCGATTTTGGACTGAGCAGGATTGGTCTCTTGGGTCGACAGACACGAGAGGTACCTATGGGAACGGATGGGATTTCGCCATCGCACGATATACGATTCACGATCTCGGCCCCCTTCCCTAGATTCGGGTCTCCTAGCTTCACCGATTCTGCCGGCTGACGGAGGTTCGAACTTCGGACAAGGGGCGCGTTTCCGGTCTCTCGTAGTGGAGCGTCGTCATTGCAGTTCCCCGCAGATGACGTCAGCGAATCAGGCAATGGTTCCGAGTTAGTTCCGAGCTTTTACTCGAAGCGAAACAGGGCTGCAGACAGTCCTTTACAATCGTTCGCCAAGGAACTCACTACAGATCTACGCCCGCATTCAGGCGGTGCTACTACTCCTCCAGGTGAACAAAAGTTTGTTGGCACGCCAGACTATCTCACGCCCGAGACGATATCGGGTCGTCACGGTGACAATGCTGCCGTTGATTGGTGCGCATCCTCTTGTTCTGCTCAGACATGTACGGTCGCTGACTATGGCCGTTTAGTGGGCCCTCGGGGTCATTACATACGAGTTCTTGTACAGAATTCCACCGTTCCACGCCGAGACTCTGGAAAGGGTATTTGAAAACATACTCTCGGGCCAAATCGAATGGTACGAAGACTGGGTAGACTTTTCGGGCGAAGTCAAGGATTTGGTACGATGACTACTAGACACCAACCCTGCGACACAATTGGGTGCCGACGAGGTCAAAGACCACCCCTTTTTTTGAAGGGATAGTGGGACAAAGTCACTTCGAAAGAAGCTGCGTTCATTCCGCAAATTTCGGACCCGGAGTCAACGGATTATTTCGATCCCCGAGGAGCAATACCTCAGCTATTCGACGTTGCCATCACGAACGCCACGGGCAGCCTGAGTATCAACCCGGCTAGCGCGCAGCCAAGCAACATTCCCTTGCTTAATAACCGAGACTCTTCTGCACCCTCCCCTGCGAGCGAGGACTTTGGGTCTTTCGGCTTCAAGAACTTGCCTGTTTTGAAGCAAGCCAACGACGAGGTGATTTGCAAGCTCAAGACGGATCAGCTAGCCCCAATCGTACATACCTTGTCGGATCCTGCGAGCATCACACGAAGGCATAGCCTGTCGCAACGCCATAAGGAGCCTCCGAGCGTCGTTAGACCAGAAGACAATCTCTCAAGGCCCCCTTCTCCTTCTCCTTCTCCTTCTCCTTCTCCGTCATCGATAGCTTCCTCGCCCTCAAGGGCAAGCATTCCACCGTCCATACGTGATACCGGGTAGTAGTGCTGGACTCATATCCGGAAACCTTCGGAGTTTGGCGCGATCGAGAGGTTTAAACTGAATCACTTTGATGGCATCGAGCGACGAAATACGATGCCGAGTCGGTTACGAACAGCAGCAAGGGACGGATCGGGCTCCGACAACTGGCCTTCCTCGGCGGGGCGTGGTCTAGGTCAGTTGGAGGTGACGCCCCCTTCGTCGGTTCATTCCGTGGACTTGCGCAAGGGGCCGGATCTCACCGATCGTGCCGTGCCTTGCTTAATGGCCGAAGATAACCCGATCACGGCCAAGATCATAGAAACGCTCTTGATCCCCCTTCAAGTTGGATGTCGTTGTGTGGTAGTCGCTGATGGCTCTGAAGCGAATGGGGTTGCGATGGGCGATATCAGTAAGTCTTCGTGATGGTGAGGGGAGTACTACACTGAGCTGGCCACAGAATTCGATTGCATCCTAATGGACCTACACATGCCAGTCCGTAAATGCACCTATCTCTACTGCTGTTGGTTGTGTCTAGGAAACTGAGATCTGCATAGTGGATGGAGAAAGTGCGGCTCGGTATATCAAGAACACCAACAACAAGAACACCAACACACCTATCATTTCCATTAGTGCTTACAACTCGGGAGACGAGCAGACTGGACTGTTTACAGCGTCGCTTTCTAAGCCGCTGAAAAGGGCGGATCTGTTGGTGGTGATGCGCAAGTTGGCTATTAAATTCGTTTCCACTCGTGTTTCCTGCCAGCGACTCAGTGGCCCACGACGCGCTTGGCAGTGGTACATTCTCTGTTTCTCTATTTCGTCTTTTTGCTGCACGTACCACATCATGATACTCATATGATCATAGCCATGCCATTCCACACTCTTCTCGATTAGGTGTTCACAAGACTCATCAGCCTATACTAAATATTGTCTGTGCTTTGCTGATGTTAGAGCGTGCGAACCGGCTCGTGTTAAGCGCTAAGCAATGTGTTGCGAGAATGTGTCAAAACAAATCAATCATGGGCGCTGTCACGGGTGTGACGTGCACGCAGCTAAGTCTGTGAGGACTAGATGTCTTGTCCTCGACGTCCATACGCGAGCGACCTCGAGTGCTAGTTATTAGTCTTGTTGTGGTTACGACGGTCGCGCGCTCTGAAGAAGCTCTCGGAGATGCAATCACTGCCATACAACCATTCGGCGGGTACCCAACGTACGTTCTTCTTTGTTATGTTCTTGTTTCAGCCAACTCTTTCCTAGCCTGGCAGCATCACCGTCCGCGCCATCACGCTGCCTCTCTCAATATTCCGCCCTCACAACTTCCTCCGAACAGACCTCCTTTCACAAGTATATCTGGGCCGTCAAAGCCATCCCGGCCATCGGCATATCACAAGCACCCATCCCGTCCAGTCTCACCCCCGTCCACACCGTGCCAGGATATGGGACAAGAACGCTGTACAGCGCCCGCGCAGCTGGCCCTCATCGCTGGCCCTTCCTCGCGAATTCCTCTCTAACCTGCGTCGATCTCACTACACGATCTTGCTCCATCTTCCCATCTGCCGGAATCTGCTGTCCCGGGGTCCCTAACTAAGTATACGGTGGCAGACAACAGTCGTGACTCTTCCAAGGCTCTTGCGAGGTCTTCCTCTTCCTGATCGATAAGCGCTTGCTCGCGCTTCTGAGCTTCCGAAGTGGATGGTGTGAGCGCTCGGTCGATTTCCTTTTCATCGATGAAGAATCGCCCTCCCCTTTGACCCTGCTAGGTCGTTATCTGTAGATCCGGCATCTATCTGTGCCATAAAGTCCCCCGCGCGCCGTTCAGAAGGAGAAAGCTGGCTGCATTTGATAACACCAACGACTTCTACCTCGTCGTCCCCTTCCTCTCTACACGAGGATTTATCCTCTTCACGCGCCCCTACCCCCGACCCAAAATGAGCCTGATAACGACCCGGATGAATTTTCGCAAAGCACGCCGACGAACGTCTACACCTCCCAGAGTAGCTCGTCTCCATCGCCTCCCTGTATACTACCGTCGTCTCCAACCTAGCGCGGAATCCCCTTCCTAGTCATTCATCTGATGCACCCTCCTCGTCCTCGGCTACTCCTAGTTCTCCCTCATTGTCAACGACTCAATCGAGTAGCAGTGACCACACGACGATGTCGTCACCCTTCTTTACTTCGAGGCCAAGTTGGTCATCCGTTTCGTCTGAAACTAGCATCGTCCCCTGGACGTTCCCTGGGTAATGAACTCGTTTCTGCTTCCTTTGGATATGAATCCCCTATACAACAGCCTGCGAGTCCAAACATTTCTCTGGGATCTTCGGCCAACCTGGACTCCTCCTTCTCCAGCTCACATAAATACCACATCCCCCGCACCACATCATGTCATTGTCCCTTCCCGTTCGCGCTCTGTTGAACCCGGTCTTATCCTCGTCTCCCCCAGCGGCGCGATGCGTTTTTGGCCTTCAATCTCTTCTGGACTTTCAGGAGGAGGTACATTCGAAACGGTGGATCTCCCTCTCGAGGTCTCAGAAGAAGAATATGTTTCGTGTGTTGTTCGAACCGATCTGGGGAGTCTCGGCGGTTTATCTGGAGGGACGTATGCATACCTAGCTGCTACATCTATGGGCAGAATATTTCGATTGGGGGTGACCTCTCAAGGCGGAAAACACACCCTCACAATGCGCCCTTTTGCTCCTTCAACGCCGTCTTCTTCCCTTTTCCTTGCGCGCCTTCTGGGATGGTCAGCGCCATCTCCTGCAGTACGACCGCAGCCTGGTAATGTTGTCGCGCTCGCATCATCCAAAAACAACCTTTTTGTTTTGGTCGACATACGGGTCCAAAAATGGTCATTAGGAACGGAAGAGCTGAAGTCTGAGACGGATGTAACGGGGGTGGTGCAGGAAGCAATCGGTGGCGGCGTTGGTATTGAAGATCTGGAGGGTGTCGATCTCGCTGTTGAGAGGTGAGCAATCCGTGAGCCGTTTGGTCCAGGCTAACTACAGAGCAAGCCAAAAGTTCAAACACGCTCGTGCTTTTGGTTTCCTACGCTTCTGCAGGGGCCGAGGAGGACCCTGGTGCGATGATGGTCGACCAGTTCAGCTTTGGACCTCGCAGGGTGTATGTCATTCTCCGCTTGGTGGCACACGGTGATTCATGGGGTGTCGACGGTGTCACTGTAATACCTTACGTTGCTGTGAGCATTCTTTCTTTGTTTCGATGTCTTGCATTAAAACATGCTCTCAGAATGCTTCTTCTCCACCCGCTCATCCACCTTTAACACTCCTTTCTGAAGGAGCGGTCATTGCAGTGTTATCAGGCGAGGTCATCATTTTCTGTGCACGAGGTACGCATTCGCTCCTCTCACTCTGGACCACTTCAGACACTCCTTACACCGACCGTCTCGTCCTCAAGTCCTCGAGCGATCGATTCCTCGGGCTTTCTGCTCTCCCCGCTGTTATCACTCTTGACCATGTAGATCCGAACAATAGTATGGACACGGCCATGGGAGCCGAGACAAACGAGGCCGAGGTTCTGATGGTCACGGGCGATTTAATGCTGAGAGTCTCATTGGACGTAGGAAAGGTGCAAGCGTTCAAGTCTGAGTGAGTTTCCTTGTTTCTTTGCCACCATTACGCCCCCGGATCTCGGTATATTGATGCATTATGGAACAGATCCCTTCCTGATCTGCTCAGAGCAACCTTGAAACAAGCCATTTTATACTCACCCATCCCTGCCAACCCTTTACAATTTATCCTGCCACCTTCGCAAGTACTCGACGGAGAAGCGCTCATGCGTACTGCCGAAGGGATCAGTGCTGCAGTAGTTACTAGTGGTGAGTTGTACTTTCCTTTGTTCTGCCTTTGCCTCAAGGTTTGTACTGTTTGGTATTGATCAGTTTTCCTTCGAAACCAGATGCCGAAATCGTCTGGCCGAACCATGATCTTACATATCAACTGACGGCGCAGAAAGAGCGACTGAGCTGGCTTATTCGGTTTATCAACGACAATGGTGCTTTGGGAAAGGTCCGTACACCATTGTCCGGTTTATGATCATCCTGCCGTCCTTCAAAAGAAATGCAATCGTTGATGTAGCGATGGACATGCCTAGAGCACAACTGTAGAATACAAGTACTGATTCAGTGATCCCTCTAGATCTCTCAAAGAAGTCGTCAGCGCTTGGCGACCGACGCTGAGAAGCTCTACGCATGCCACCAGCTTTGGGTCAGGCTGAACGAACACATCGAGTTAGTCAGCTCGTGCTCTCCATGATACGATTTTTTTTGAAATGAGCATCAGCGCCGGCGCAATTCATTCCCTCATCGTAGATAGTATCCATGCGTTTTCTGCTAGGCATACTCCATCCACTACGACCCCTTCGTCTCGGGCCTTCTCTCCAGCGACGCCCGAGCCGAACCCCACACAAGACATTACACGAGACTTTTTCAAGTATCGTGTGTCTGATGTGGGAAAGCTTTTGGTATTCATGGTGGTGTATTTGAGTCAGTTGGAAGGAAGTGGGTACGGAGGAACCGGGGCGCTGAAAGAGCTTGGTGGAGCTGTTGTGGTCAGTCGTCTACATCGTTTCAGATCTGAGCCATGCACCCAACTTGATCACGTTATTCTTAGGGCACACTTCAAGCCGCGCTTTCCTACCGGGCATATAGCATTGGCGTGTACGGCGTCGAGCTTCCAATGATCAAACCATGGACAAGTAGACCCGCTGTTATCGATGCAGCGCTAAAGCTCGTCGACTCCGTGACGAAGGTGGCTACAACTAGCGGGGGAAGTAATGTTCCCAAGGACGTAGTGGATATGCTACCTGAACTTGCTACGCTGTTGTTTGCCTGTATGCAGGAGAGGCTAGATTGGCTTTCAAGGTACGCTTTCTTCGTTATCGCCGTAGAAAGTTGTTAACGTGTACTTCTTTGACCTCCTAGCCTGATGGCAGCCGACGATCCAAATTCGCAAAGGGACAGGAAGGAGATAGAAGAGAAGTTCGCGCAACTCAGACCTGAAGTCCTCGAAACGCTGCGTACGTTGCTTTATGCAATTCTTGGTCGAGCCTCTCATCATGGGATCCCTGGAATCCCTTATTTAGGCCGTACCTCTCACCTTCAACAAGCTCTCGCCCTCGCAACCACCTATACAGACTTTCCCTCCCTTGCGTCGCTTCTCCTCCGCCCAATTGCCATATCCCCCTGCCTCAAATCCTCAGGCGCCTCTCATTCAAGACTATCTTGCCAAATATGGTGATGCGTTTGGCAGCGAAGTCGTACGTTGGTGTATCGAGCAAAGCGAGGCTCGCGTCGTCTTTGCAGAGGAAAGCGTGTGGGGGCCTATTATGGACCAGCTGTTCGCAAGGGATGCGAAAGGTAAAGTAAGGGAAGGCGAAGAGCGTACAGTCAAGTCGGAGTACAACGGCGTTGCTTGGATCAACGACATGGGACAGGTTCGGAAACGCGAGCAGGAGGTTGTTGGGAGAGGCAAGGGGTGCGCGAGCGACCTTGGAGTGAAGCATGTAGGTGTTTGCGTATTCCTTCGTCACCACGCTAACGGTTGATGCTAGTTCACGCTCTCCCTCGGAAAACTTTCGCAGCTGGCCAATTTGCAGGAAGGCGGAACGTTGGACGAGAGGATGCTCGATGGTATGCTTTCATCATGCTCCCTGAGGTTTGCAGTATTCCGAATTTGACAACCTTTTTTTGCCTTCGTGACAGCGTTCCATGATGGTCTGGACTTCTTCGCCGTGCAAGAAAAGTTGCCCGCGGATTCCAGAGCGTGGTGAACTCGATGCGTGGAAAGCAGAAAAACAGCCTGGACGCGCAGGTGGACGCCGTTCTGTGCTCGAAAGCGAGGAAACTCAAGGAGGGAGATCGCCAAGGTCTGATAACAGTGCGTATCTGGACTCTGCAACTCGTAATTTCACTCACCCCGAATCACCAAAGGTATGCAAAAATCACACGAGGGACATCTTGCAGGGCAAAGTGTTGAACGTCGAAGGTCTCGTGGACGTACTGACGCTGAAAAATAATGAGGATAGCATAGATGACTATGCGACTGCGTTGCACTTGCTGGCGAGAGCCGAGGTAGTTTCCTCGTGTTTTGACCATCATCATTGGAATGCTGAATCCGACATCTCAGGACACTCCAGATGCTCGACGACTGTCGTCGTTTAGAAGAGCTTGGTGTCGAGTGTACTGCCACGATGAGTATGTTTTCCGCTTTCTCGGTATGTTCCTTTCGTGCATACATTCAAACACCCTACTTTACAGCTGGAATGCCATCTGCAAAACGGCCAACGTTACCGACGCACAACTGAAAGCCCGCTTCTGCGCAACCGCGTTGTACCACACCCTCATCATCATTCTACCGACGATTGTCACTGTTACCCCGAACGAATCACTGCCAGAGGGCATTGACCTCGATCCTTCGCAGTGTCTACCTGTCCCCATCATGCCGGAGACGTCGTCACGGTTCCCGTCTTACTCTGCCACTTGCCCAGCTGTCCTTGTCTGCCGCGTTGAAATGCGGGCAGTCTTTTCGGTGGACGAGTTATCCTGTCTGTGATCCCTCCGACGCATCCATCGCGTACGAGTACCGGTCTTGTCTGCGAGACCGTCTCGTCTGCTTGAGACAGTCCTCTGACACCATTTTCTATTGTTCCGTCTTCCCCAACGACTCCACGCGAACTGGCGCTCTCGAGGACGAAACTCTGGCTTGGCTCAGAGACTACTTTCAGCTGGATGTCGACCTCGTCAAACTATATGACGAATGGAGTAATCGAGATCCCGTCTTCTGCAATGTACGAGCCCGTTTCCCTGGAATTCGCATGCTACGACAAGATCTTTGGGAGAACCTCGTCTCGTGAGTGAACAGAAAGTGGTAGTTTCGAACCTCGACACGATCACACATAGATTTATATGATGCTCTTCGAACAACAACATCGCACGTATAACAAAGATGGTCCAGGACCTCTGCAAGCACTTACTCCGAGGCCGAGCACAAAGTCGAGGTCGATCTGGGTTCCCGCCAAGGTAACCGGGATAATGATCGACGGCACCCTGGGATGTCGATGTCGAATAGCCAGTGCAGTGCAGATGGGGAGAAGATAATCGTGTCAACGGGATAGAAGTGAGGATTTTAGGACTTCCGGGGCGCGTTAGTACGCGAGATGGCAATGTACCCTGGAAACTTGACGTAGGGCCTCATCGCTGATTGATTTGGCTTCCGATGTACACTACATAGTAGTCCTGCTGTACTCCTCTTGCTCTGCTGTCTCTCGGGTGCAGGGCTTGCATTATATGATATAGCGCAAAAATCATACGAACAACAATGAGCAGGCTCCTGAATTTGAAGTCTGTCGGCATGCCCTCTTCTTCCTGTTACTACGAGCACTATCGTGACCGCGGCCGGTGACCACCTCCCGAAATTCTTCCTTCCCTCTTCCCTCGATCATCGTGCCTGCTTCTCGTCGCACCCGTCGTTTCCCAGTGAACACTGGTCTCCTTCACTCTCTTGTTTTCTTCTTTCAGCCCCTCTTACACCACACCAATTCCAATCCTTCAAGTTCAAGTTGTCTCTTGAAGTTCGCCCATACTCCGCCTCCGACTCGGAGGCCTCCACATGACGCAGGAGGATATCAAGAACTCTTTGGTCCTGACCAGTTTTCTGGTCCGTGCTGTGGAGAGCGGCTACCTCGTTACTCCCCATTATGGTTCCCCCATCTGATGCCATGTGAGTAGCATGACGAGATCATTCAGGCAAAGGTGCGTGCACTCGACCTTTTCCGTACCCTCTCTATTGACTTCCTAAGCTATTTCCCCCCTGCTTCTTTCATCTCTCCCCTCTCTCGCATTCCCGTCCCGCCCCTCTTCCCCTGACCAAAACCGCAATTTCCAAACCATCCATGCCATCATCGCCAGATCTGCAGCTGCGAAACAACCCTCCTCCCTCCTCCCCTCGCCCTTTGCGCGCGCTAGCCTCTAGCGCTCAAAAGACAACAGGAATGCTCGCGAGTGATGCTGCTCGACGAAGACCTCGACTACGTCGGTCTTGCACCTCCCCGCGTGCACGATACACGCCGCGAGTCTGGCAGGGATTAAACATTTGAGGACAGTGTCGAATGCGTCGAATACGGCCTGTCCGATTCTTCGAGGTTGGGGTTGGAGACGGGATGGGATGGCGCCAGTGCAATCGAGTCCATTGGCAAAGCGTCCCAGCAGGAAAGACTCACGACCGTGTCGTCTACCCTTTGGTATATATCCGTGCGTTTTGCATGTACGTTTACTAGTCTTCGAAGACTGGGCGCGCTGACCAGGACTGACGAACCCGTGCAGATATACATGTACACTGATACGTATCGGTTCTACAGGAGGACTCGGATAATGCTGGCGGATGATTGCATGCGGTTCCGGTGTGCGTGGGGCGCTGCGCTCGATCGCATTTGATAGATGAGTTCACGATTGCGATAAAGTACAGTTAGTAAAGAGGGCATTAGTACTAGTACGCTATACGCTAGTCACGCTATAGTCTATTAGTCTAGTAACAGTTGGTACTCAAGTAGTACAACTTGCCTACCGTGACAGTGACAGTGCCAAGTGACTCGGTCCGTGACTGAGGGACTCCTCGGACCTCCATCGACAACTACTTACAAACTACAAACTACTTTTCGAGTTTCATGACGATTACCTCTAAACACCACCAGGGATACTCCGCCCCGTGTCTCAGCGACAGTCGCCCAAGCCTTCCCGCCACCTCGCTGGTGAACGATCTGCGACCGTCGGAGGGTGATGTTCACGAACGGTGTGGGGTACCCACTTGGCCTTCACAGCTGGGGAGGTACTCCCGACCCACGTTGCTGCGACGGAATTCGACGACATTGGAGACCTATTCAGAATGGTTCATGGCGGAACACGAACAGTCAGATGAGAATAGGTCGATATTTCGTTTCGGCTGATTGTGCTAGAATTATCTCTCACAGCATTATCACTTCCAGCGTTTGGGTTGGCAACTGGCAGATATTGCGGCATCCGTGTGGTCTAACCTATTTTTACAACCAAACGCTGGTATGTATGTGGTCTTCGAATACCTAGATCACGTTGATCCGATTAATTTGGTGGTCAGAAAACGTTCACCGGATTCAACATCCAGCGCTGTGACTCCCAGAAACGGATGCATGATTTTGAAGGGTGGATCACCACAGCGCGGACACGAGTCAACAGCGAGTGGCTCATGTATGCGGAACCTATTCGCACAGAGAACGTTCAAGATGATATGTATGAGTACTATTATGTTGACGTCGAGCGGCGTCTCGTTGCTTGGAAGCAAGTGTTCTCCGCAGAAGTGCTGTTTCAAGAATCCGCTCATGTTGGAGATAAGGAACATCTTAGTATGTCTTTCTTGTACATCGCCCCCAGTACTACCCGTAATGATAGTTTTCTCAGGGCATGAACTCGAAGCGCAATTCTGGAAACACGTCGAATATTTCCCCTTCGAATTTCGGTTACCTTGGTCGGAAATTCGTTTATTATGTCAGGAGCTTCGCTGGCTCTATGTCGGTGGGTCCAATCATAAAATAAAACGAGCGAAAGCGCTCAGTCGCCCACAGAAGCCGCAACTATGGAAGACTCCGTTGCTGCCTCAACATTCGGGAATCTGGAGACAACTGAAAAACTTGCAAGACGCTTAACTGAAGCTGGTATGTCTATTCCAAACTGTGGTGGATACTCTTACTTTTCACCAGCCGGAGCGTGTGAGAACTCATTGGACGAGTACACCGTTGCGATATTTGGTGAGTGAGGGGAAACTCGAACTTACGAGTAAACTGTCTCTGACTACCAAAATCTTCTCTGATTAGGCAGAATCAAATCAACACTCTGTAAGTGATTGTCGATTGTGAGCAGTTTGTGTATTCATTTCGAATAGGTCACCATCAATTCTTGCACATCCATGGTTTTCCGGAGGCACGACTTATTCGATCTCATTCGCTGGCAACTTTCGACAAGACGACACCACAAAATGCATTTACCAAAGCAGCTTTTGTTGCGTTCCGCTTACCTGCGGTCGCAGAACGTGTCAGGGCCATATACGTTGATGGTATCGTCAACGCACTGGACTTGAGGGTGTTTGTGAACGACATGGACTATCAGATTAACAGCCAGATGACGTTGGTACGACCTTCCTGCCCCGGAATGATACATTTACCTCGACTCACAGTTCTCCCTCAGTCCGGGGTTCTCATGGCAGTCGATTGCACCATCTTAAGCGTCCCAGTCCTCGGCACACTCACTGTCACTAAAACACTCACTGCAGTGTCGTTCCTTCTGGGGGCTAGCTCTTTATTCACAGGGATGTTGGCAGTGCACTTCAGCGAACGAATGAAGTCTATCGTGTTCTCGGTATGTATACAGCGCTCATCCACTTGGCTATTGTTATCCAATCGAAACTACAGGAGTATGTCTTGAGCGAAGGTGTTACCTTGGTTATACTCACATATAGCCTACCTGGTACTTGTTGCGTCATGAGGTGAGTGGCGCGTCCACTCGTCTATTTTACTTCATTGAGAATTATTTAAAAGTGGGATCCTTACGGTTTTTGCCTTTGCTGTTGGCGTTTTACTTGATCCATCAAGTTCGTGGACTACAAACGCTGCCTGCATCACGACGCTTGTGGCTATTTTAGGACCATTGTGTCTGTCTGCGAATGCAACGTTTCGCACTGGACTAGTTTATCCAGATTACGCGCGTCATCAATAGGAAATACATGTCAGCAATAGGGAACAACATAGTAATTGTAGTCATCTACAGTAAGTGTTAGTTGAGGAAATTTACGGGGGTTCGCACCTTCGGAGAACTCCGGGAGGTTCTCACGCCCCGGTCGCGGGTTAATTTTTCGACCTAACGTACAGTAAGTACAGTTAAAGAGGGCATCTGGAGGCCAGCGAGCATCTTGCTCAGCACTAGTACTTTCAGTGGCGATCATAGCATGGATCGCATCATATTACTAAAGTACTCGTCACCACCCCCTGGCTCAAGTTCCTGTGGGAGAGTTACCACTGGTAGGACTCCAACACTCAAGAACTTTAACGCCCATCTCCGAGTCGAGGCCATTTAACAGGCGGCGATTATTGCCTTAGACTGCCCTGCCGTCCCGTTTGAATCCCTGACCCTTCCCCCAGCAAGTCACACAGCAGGCCTTCCACTTCAGTCTCAAGCACCAGCGCGAGGTCGAGTTCCGTCGCCTGTGCCAGACACTCCGTCTCACCTCGCCAACCCATGCCCGCCATGCCCGTGCCATCAACCTATCGGACCCGTTACATCGTCCAGCACCGCCTCGACACCCGCTTTGCTCAACTCAACACCTCTGTAGAGCTCGAGCAATTCAGGTATGTTTTCTCTTTTACTCCCCTTTTCATCGCATCTCAGTCCAGCCAACCACTTTCCCTTAGGCGACCCTGGTCTGGGCGCGTATCCATACCCCGCCCGGACACTACAAGCAGATAGGGAATTGCACGGGGTACATACCCATGAGAAACGGGTACGGATCCGTGGGTCCTGCGTGACGAATTGGGGCGAAGACGACGCAATGCAGCAACGACGATGACGACGACACGTTGAGTACGCCTGTCCTGATCCTGGTCCTCACCATCCTCACCCTCTTCCATCCCTCACGCAACAACTCAGCATGACGACGACGTGACATTTATCAACGGTACTATGAGAGGCTATCAACTACACGGACTGAATTGGATAGTCCTTGTGTCATAATGCACTGGATGGTATTCTTGCCGACGAAATGGTTCGTTCTTACCTTGTAACTACCTGGCAACTGCTCAAGCACGCACGCAGGGCCTCAGCAAAACGCTGCAAACTATTTCATTCCATTCCTATCTTAGATGATGAAGAGCAGAAGAGCAAGAAAGTTTTAAAAGCGTTGCACAAAATCTTACAACCCTTCCTCCTGCGTCATGTCAAGTCCGACGTCGAAAGGAACCTTCCGAGTAAGTGACTTTTCTCATCTTGCGATGCTCAGTGGTTATTGCGGTTTTCTAAAATAATGACGAGTGAGAAAAAAAAAATCATGTTTGTTGCTATGTGTAGTAAGTAGCACAGCTTGTGTAATCACGTCCGTCTCAATGCCAAACCGCAGCATCAGCAACGATCTCAAGGAGACCATCCTCCGGATGGTCGATGATAAAATGTCCACCAAACACATCATCCAGCTCACCCATGTCTCAGCAGCTACGATCACACGCACAAAACGTCGCTTCAAGCTGACTGGGAGTGTCATGAAGGCAGCCGCAATCGGACGTGGCCGCCCTCGTATTCTTGCCCGCAATGATGCCCAATACTTGCTCCAACTCTCCCGCCATAATCCCACACTCTTTCTCGATGAGTATGCTCGCCATCTTTGCCAGGAACGCATTCTTGGCACATCTCTTTCCACCATTCACCGAACCTTCGAACGAGCCAACATTAGTGTCAAACGACTTCAGAAGCTTGCATCGGAGCGTGATCCACTCCAAAGAGCAGATTACTGGCGCCGTATCTCACAATATCCCACAAACTACTTGGTTGCCATTGATGAGGTCTCGAAGGATGATCGGACCTATGCAAGACTTTATGGTCGCTCACAATCTGGTACTCGTGCTCAAAAGCACTACCCCTTTGTGCGAAAACGAAGGTTCTCCATGGTCGCTGGACTCTCCCTTGATGATGGGATCATTGCTGCACGAGTTATCGAGGGATCCTTCCATCATGATACGTTCTTTGAATACCTTCGAGATGATGTTGTAAGTTTTCATCATTGGCTGCTCCAGCTTCCGAGTTCCAACCTTTTCTTTGCTTAGCTACCCATGTGCAATCCATATCCTGGACCCCGGAGTGTGCTCGTGATGGATAATGCAAGAATCCATCACTCAGATGAGATTGATGAGCTCGTTCATAGCTGCGGTACGTCTATCTTAGTGTACTCATTCGGTTTCTTGCTAATAACTACTACTATACTACTAGGCTGCCGGATTGAATACTTGGCCCCTTACTCGCCTGATACTAACCCCATCGAGCAGGCTTTTTCAGCAATCAAGGCACATTTGCGCCGTAAAGGTCAAGGTTTCTCATCTTCGCGTACTTCGTACTTTGAGCTCTATCAAGCATGTGAGGTCATTACACCGGAGATGGCACGGGGATTTTTCCATCATTCAGGCTATGCAGTAGTATGATTGGTACACACTGGTGGCAGGCTTGTTCTCGCAAACGTACAAACATTGAATCTAGCCTATGCATCTGACTGGTGAACCCACCGTTCCTGAGCATCGCGTATGTCTCCAATCTCACCAACATCAAGCCCTCCGCTCGCTAGTTGTTGATCGGTGATGAATCGCAAGCCATGTGGTCCTGTGACCTTCATGGCATGAAGCTTTTGGAGGATTTCATCCGATAGGCTGAAGGTTTGCCCAAAGTCCTGGAGAGATATCTTTGGAGGTAAGACTGGCCGTAGTTGCTTCGGTTGGACAGGTTCCGGATTCTGTCGGGCACCGAGTAGAATGGTCGCAAGGTCTTTGAAGTCATTGTTGACAACAACAGATGGTCCAGGGTTTTTGTCACGGTTGACCATAGCTTCACGTCGCTGAGAAAGGAGCATGGCATCACTAAGACTTGGACCGGCATTGGGAGCCACGTCAAAAAGTTTTGTGTTGGGTGGTGTGTCGTAAGTTGACCCGACTGTAGGGTCATTTTCCGTGGCAACCTACATGCATATATGCAGTTAGCTCACGTATGCATAGGTAATTAGTGCTCTACAATTGCCGAAGCCCATGTTTTGAGATGAAGTGGAGTCAGATGAACGTGCTTGGCGTCAGGTCCTGCCAACCAACAGACTGGGAAGGAACATGCACGATCTTCGCATGCATAACGTCGAGATAATTGGGCAATGTGCTCGTTTTGCTTCACTTCTTCATTGTTGAGCTGAGTCGCTTGCTGGAATCATCAATCTGCTATGATGTCAACATCTCGACTCCCTGGGATCAAGCCTACCTTCTTACGAGAAGGTTCATTGGAATCCTCATGAGCTTCTTCCTCCGAATTCTCATCCAGTTGCTGTGCAACGAATCAAAGACACTCTGTGTATCACTCCGGAATATATGTCATATGATGATGCTATGAACTTACGGAGGTTTGGACAATGAAGAGTTTGGCAGTCGGATTCTTCATCTTGCATGCTTCGCTTATCAGGGTATCAAAATCATTGACGTTCGTCAAGTCAACATCTTTATACGGTGTGCGAGGAATCGTGTATTTGACCGAGAAATTATCAGCGCAGAGTCGGTTGCTTCGGTTGCCAATGCAGTATCGCAGGAGTGCTGTCTCGTCGAGGGTGAGAGCATTGATTGCCATGTCAAGCATGGCACCGAGACTTTCTGCTTCATGGAAATGGAAGACCCGGTTGACAGTCTGGACTTTGGCATTCTTGCGACGCTTGTGGCCTGTGGTAGCTCGTGGAGGGAGGGGAGTAAAAACGATTGAGATTTGAATCCCTTGACCATCATTGTACTCGCTTGGTGGATTGTCATCTCGACCTGCTAGACCAAGCTCATCTGCCAGTGTAAGGCTTGCTATTATCTGCACTGTGACGACCCAGAGATTGTAGAACTCACGGTCATGAGGCTCATCCTGATACATTCCTAACTCATCATCCGACATGGTTCGTCACGGTGGATAAAATGATGGATTTACTACAGTACATAAGTAGGCTGGTCGACGCGACGCGATTTAATCAGGTCACGTGGTACGCAGCCTGGTCCGTCAAACATTTCACATTTTTTTTTGGCATGCTCATTATTTATGAAAACCGCTGTAACTCTGGTTTCAGAGAAAGAAAACATATACGTCGGTCTGACCGAGACGCAGCGGAAGTGAGTGGTATCGCTCCGTACTGGAAAAGGACATAGATACACTGGTCAATGGTCTGTTTGCGTCCAAATTCAATATGCTATCGAAAACCTGAACTTCCGTTCAAAAAGACTAACGGGCAAATTGAAGGAGGGAAATCTCGTCTAATGAACAAGGTCATGCAGGTGCGCCTTCCGTGGGCTTCCGTTACCCTGTCTAACGTCATGTCAGCTTCGGGAAGTGACATGTCATCCATACCTGTTTGATGGAGCTGTAAGTTCTGCCTTTCCTCGATGCTTCACACGCGGTTAGGAACCATTTCCTCCGTACACTACAGACGACCATCTCATCGAAACTCGGGGAAGATCACATTGGACAAATCGCGCCAGTACATGAAGGCCAAAGGATCGAGGGTATTGATCCTCAGTCAAATGAGTCGTGTTCTGGACATCCTAGAGGATTACTGTTTTTTCCGTGGATTCAGTGGGTTCCCGAGTTCCTTCAAGTGATGATATTTGTGACTTGGTTCCTCTGACGGCAGTGCAGCACAACCCATGATGATCGGATCGTAGCGATCGACGAGTACAATGAACCAGATAGCGAAAAGTTTATCCTTTTGCTGACCACCCACGCTGGAGGTCTTGGCATTAACTTGACAACTGCGAACTTCGTGATTCTGTAAGATAGTGGTTGGCGAGGCCCTGATTCGGCTATCATAGAATATACAACTCACCAGGTTTCCAGGAATTCGCAGGCTGACTTGCAGGCCATGGGCCGTGCTCACCGCATCGGACTAACAAAGCAAGTGTATGTATTCCACTTCATTACGGAAGGCAGCTTTGTGGAGCGCATGCTCGAACATGCTGGGCAAAAGCTTCGTCTCGACCAATTAGTTATTCAGCAAGACAGACAGCAACAAGCCAAAGGGAAGTGCCGTCATATCTGATCCGGATGACACCGAACTCGTGTGTCGCGGAACCCAGCCGCGAGCAAAGACGATCTCCTTGACATGATTACGCATGGCGCGGAGAAGTTCATCAACGCTGCTGACGAGTGAGTGCCGATTTAATCATGTCACGGCAGTGTCATTCGAAGTTTCGCCACTAGTGTGCTCATCGATGGCGACATCCATACAGCGTGGCGAGGAGCGCACTGCCGAGCTCAATACCAAATATGAACCCTCGAAGATCTCAGCAACTTCAAGACGGATAGTTCGTTACAGCAATGGGAGGGCGAAGACTTTCGGAGTGGTGGACGCAAGGCGCTCAACTTGAATATGCTTTCGCTCTCGAAGCGGGAGAGGATGACGAATTATTCGGTAGACAGTTATTTCAAGGATACCCTGCGCGCTGGACCCCCTCAAAGACAGAAAAGGCGCCCAAGCTGCCACGTGCGCCGAGGCAGGTACAGATGTGAGTTTGTTTCAGAGTTGTCGTGCGCCATCCTGTACTGACCGTGTTACGATTCGTTTCTCAGTTAAGACTTTCAATTCTTCGGCTGCAAGAAAGAGAACTGGCCGTGTTCAAGGTAGGTATTAAGCTGATCACCTGTCGGAGTTTACCAACCATGATCTTAGCGGTTGAATAAGGGTCCGAAGACACGCCTGAGAAAGTTGAGGCGGAGCGCGCTGCGGCTCAAGAATTCATTGATACAGGTTGACTTTAATACTTCGTGGTCGGACAGTCGTGCTGACGTTTGTTATGCCTACCTTACTTACAGCCGAACCACTTACAGAACAAGAGCAGGCGCTAAAGGAGCAAGCTACTGAAGCTGGATTCCAAGACTGGAGTAGGAGTGACTTCCAGCAGTTTGTTCGCGCGTTGGAGAACTCTGGATGGTTCGTTTTACCCTCCATCGCTTGACTTTGACGTTGATTTTTGTCCCTTGCGGTCAGGACGGACGATCCTGACCCCCTCGCTTCCGAGATTAAGGACAAGGACCCAAAGGCAGTATAAAGCGGTACTATACTTACTTCAAGAAACACTGGAAAGAGCTCGCCGAACATTCTTGTATCGCCGCCCGCATCGCTGAAGGGGATGCCAAGCGCAACAAGCAGCCCAACTTTGAATACCTTCTGCCAAGAATCGGCTCGGTCAAACACCCAATGCAGGAATTGGAACTCAACTACCCGACGACCAAGAGCACAATCTGCTCAGAGGAAGAAGATCGGTACTTGCTCTGTCGGTCGAACCACTACGGGGATGCGCACCGAGGACGTGTGCGAGCGGATCAGGCGGGATATATCTGAGTTTCCGGTGTTTCGGTTCGACTGGTTTTTCCAGAGTCGGTCTACGCAGGAGCTGCAGAGGTAAACTACATTGTTGGGATGATTGAAAAGGAGGCGGAAGCGCTGGCCTAGCAGGAGGGTAAGTCCAAGGGACAGGGAAAGGTGTGTTTATTTTGTCCTTCCTGGTGTACTATTTAACGTATTGCCAGCAGCGGGGCTTGGACTCGGAAAACGTGCAAAAGAAGACGAGTTGAAGGAATCGAGATCGCCTGCGCCCACTGCGCCTGCACAAAAAAAGTCGCATAAAAAGAAGAGAACATAGAGAGCTGCAGACGTAGTTTGCACGTCCCGGACATGATTCAACGTTGTGCATCATTTTTTTTTCTTATGTACCACCTTCGCATTATATATACAGGTCACCAGCTGATTGTAGAATATCGAATTCTTGTAATGGGATGCTCCGTCCTCTACAAACAAGGGGATGAAGGTACCAACTCATGCAAGTCAGTACCCCAGCCTTGGTCACTGTGGTGTTCATATCGTGTTGTGATCGACTTTGAAATTCCGACGTGCGTCAAGGTGTGGATGACAGCTTTTATTTTTCCTGCCTTATGTAATCTACGGCCACGACACTCACTGAGGCTGACTGGCAACTAACGACGCGACAGACGACGACGGTGAGTACCCGCCCCCTCGTCTTCGTCCTCACCATCCTTCTCCCTCCCTCACACAAAAACTCAGTATCACGGTGGCTCGACGACCGCGGTGAGTACGCTTCGTCTTTGTCCTCATCCACACCACCCTGACAATCCTCCCTCCCTCGCGCAACAATTCAGCGCGTTGATGACGCGCTCATCCACACCATCCACGACGACATGCCGACGACACAACGACAGCGACAACAACGACAACAATGACGACGCGACTCGGGCGCGATGCGACAACTCGACAACGACGCAACGACGCCACAACAGGGAGGCAAAGGCGAGGCAAGGGTGTGGATGAGCACTGCGCTCGCATGGTGCGTTGTGTTTGCACACAAGCGCGAGGAGGACATGGCGAGGGAGGCGGGAGATGAGTCGGATGGCGACGTGATGGCGACACGATAACGAGGGAGATGGGAGACCACGGCAACACGGTGATGATGGTGACACCACAGCAGGGAGATGACAGCGATAGGACTCGGAGGGGAGGCACGGGTAGTTGCCGCGGGTTACGGGTCACCCGTAGTACTTGTCTGATACCCATACTCCGACTTGCGCGTGTACCCATACCTGAGGACGCCATGTGACAGTGAAATGATGCCTCCCCCCCTCCCCAACACGACGACGTGACGACGAAATAGTTGGAAGGGTACTAGTATGTATCTATTCTTGCATACGAGTTACCCATATTGGAAATGTGAGACCCCATGCGGGCTGGAGCTCCTTTACTAGTACCCACGGTGTGCTGTATGAGATTGCCAGGTTGGCAACAGCAGTTTAAAAGATGATTTAATATCTGTTTATATCATCTAGCTTTGAAAGCCATTGCACTCACTGGCATGGCAGCTGTTTACATACATTCCTTGATCTGAGATTTCCCTTATCATAGCAACTATATATTTGATTGTAACATTCTGACAGTTTGAGCATCAAGATGCCACCTTGCAACTGTGTAGAAATAATCATGCAAAAGGATTGATAGGTAATTATCATCATTCACCAACTAATACCAGCATGAGATAATATGTTCATATTAAACTCTCTGATGCCCCCTTGCAACTACTGATATGCCCTGATAATCAGATCTTGTATGTACTTTATTATAGCAGTCATATGTTTGTTGGTACAACTCTGATAGTCTAAGCATCAAAATGCCACCTCTTGACCATACTGAACTAATCATGCATGCCAGAGGAATGATAGTCATTCGCCAAGTACACCAGTACTTAATAGATAATACTGTCCTTGGTATGTATTTCTTCTACTGACTCTTCATATTCTTAACTTTCTGCTGTCAACCTGAGAATCACTGATATTCTTTTTTCTAGCACTTAGTTGATTGTATCAAGTTTACACATATTTGTAAGATTCATCAGGGCTATATCAACTCTATCTTGCTATTATCAACCTGGCAATCACTGATATTCACTGATCCAGCCCTAAGTTAGCTCATATTAAGTTGATATATCTTTGTGAGATCCATCTGACTATATCAGCTCCATATCTCTAATGCCATCTAATGTTTGTTCAGATTTTTAACTTTCCTTTGTTGTCATTGGAGTTGCTGATATTTCATGATCTTACATCCACCTTATTATAGCAGATATATATGATATCTGTTTGTACCACTTTGATAGGTTAAGCATCAGGATGCCACTTTTCAATCCCTCATGCTTCTTCTGATGCCATTTATTCATATTTTCAACTTTTACTGTCCCCCTTGGCTACTCAGATAGCTTGAATATCAAGATGCCAGCTCTTGATCATGCTGAACTAAACATGTCAAAGGACTGATAGGCTAGTTATAATCAATTGCCAACTAGTACCAGCATGATATATTAAATTCATACTGTAGACACTCTGCTGCCTTCCTTGCAACCAATGATATTTCCTGATCTTGTAATTACCTTTTCATATCAGCCATACATTTGTTGGTGCTACTCTGATAGTTTGAACATCAGTAGGTCAGCTCTTGCTCATGCTGAACTAATTATGTTAAAGGACTGATAATCATTTATCAAGTACACCAGTGCTAAGATAACATTTTCCTTGGTATGTATTTCTTCTACTATCTGTTCATATTCTGAACTTGCTGCTGCCTACTTGGCAATCACTGATATTCAATGACCTAGAATGTATCTTATTATATCAGGTTTATATATGTTTGTAAGATCCATCTGGCTATATCAGCTCCTCACCAAGGATTGTCAGTCAGATATCTTCTAGATATTCAAATGTTGCTACAGGCTCTCAATGAAATTTAAAGATTAATGTTTGCCATGTCCTTTCAGACTGATTTTATGATTGTCAGCTGAATGCCTTCTAGGTATTCAAATATTACTACAGGCTCTTGATGAAGTTTAAGGATCAATGTTTGTCATGTCCTTCCAGGCTGATCTTAGGATTGTAAGCCAGCTATCCTCTAGGCATTATATTGTCATTACAGGTTCTTGATGATATTTGGATCATCATTATTGATCAGGGTCTGACCTAATATTTTCACACATATTTGTTCTGATCAATAGATTGACATTAAGAAGGTAGATTGAAATTCATGATCAATGTTTGCCATGTCCTTTCAGACTGATTTTAGGATTGTAATCCAGATATCTTCTAGGCATTCCAATGTCACTATAGGCTCTGAATGATATTTGGATTATAATTATTGATCAGAGTCTGATCTAATATTATCACAAATACATGTTGTGATCAATAGATTGACATCAATCATCATTATTGATCAGGGTCTGACCTAATATTTTCATACATATTTGTTCTGATCAATAGATTGACATTAAGAAGGTAGATTGAAATTCATGATCAATGTTTGCCATGTCCTTTCAGACTGATTTTAGGATTGTAATCCAGATATCTTCTAGGCATTCCAATGTC
>JBBPQC010000060.1:0-50502 GCA_038092295.1 Leccinum arenicola | reverse complement strand
CTATTATTGAGTCCAACATTGACATTTGCTCCATAATGACATGCAATTTTAAACTGGGCATAGCTCAATGAGGGCTGGACCAAATAACATAAAAAAAATATGGGCAGGAAGCCAAGAGTCGATACTATTTTTAGAAAATGACCGGTCATTCGGAGACCGGTCCGAAACCGAGAAAAAGACCGAACCGGACCGAAATTCGGTTTTTTTGCAGTTTCAGTTTAAATAAACTGATATCTGGGTTTTAAAAAAACCGGTCCGGTTTCAGTTATTCCAAATAAGGCAATAAAACCGGACCGGACCGGACTTTTAAACACTAGTCATTGCACGCGAGGTACGTACTCATCTTACACCACCATTCATCGAAGTGAGAGTAAGAGCCATCAAAGTTTCCGGGGTCGGGCATGATGTCTACACGTTTCGAAACTTTTGGTGGGGCTCGGGCGAGGGCTGCGGTCTCGGCAACTGCGGCACGGGTTTCGGCTGCTGCTGCTGCCTGGGATGCTGCGAGGGTGTTCTGAGTGGTGGTGGTGAGGAGGGCGGTGAGCTGGGTTAATTGGGCTTGGAGATCGTCGATCTCCTCCTGGTAGGTGGTGGCCATGGTCGCAGGGGATTTCGTATTCTACGTGTCCAACATACTTCCAAAAAGGGTCGACTTTGATGGATTCGATATCAAGTTCTCCCATGAGGGATCGAAGGCAGTCGTGTTTTAATTCAAGGGGCCACTTGCCTATGAACTCAAGTTCGTAGCCATAGCCGGTGGTGTCGTAATCGTTTAGATCTTCCTCTTTGATAGGGAGGTGCAGAATTGGGGAGTATTCTCGCACAGCGAGGGTCTGGGTTTCAAGGGAAAAAATGGTGGGCGATTTGTTTAAACGGGCCACGCATTGATGACCTGTTGATCGGTGAAATTGGCGGAAACTTCCTCGTTTATCTTCTGGAGTAACGCGATTCCTGCTTGGGCAAGCTGGGGGAGTCCAGGTGTTGGCGGTGTAAAAGGCTTCCGAAGGGTTCTTCTTTCCACTCGCCGTTATCGGTTTTCAGGGTCTTAACTTCCCACAGGTCAGGTTCGGTGGGGCAGTGGTAGTCGGGGGAGAGGAAGCTGAGTTTGAATTCTTTCCCAGCAAGGCTTAGTTCAAGATGGTAACCTTCTTCTTGGTTCAATAGGTGGTAGAAGAGGTATGCGAGGATTGTGAAGCAATAGAGGAATGTGAAGGTACCAAGGCAGAGGATGAGGGTACCAATCATATAACGAGGAGGATCTCACTAAGAGTCATGTCACTCAATCTGTAAAGAAAAATCTTCTTCGGCAAGGGTTGTGTCATGGGCACAACTTTCTGGTGGAGGAACCGGGGAGTGCACGCAGGCAATAGAGTCTGTTGCCCGTCAAGCGGATGGGTAGGTATTACCCGCGGATCATTTAGGTTATATCACGCGCAACCTCGATAACAATTACGCTCGTTCGAAAGCGTGTGCTGACCCACTATGCACAGGGTAGAGATTGATACTAATACTCGCGATGAAGCGTGTCCTCTCAAATGAGGTTGTAGCCTTCGCAAAGCGAACGAGTTTGTGGGATGTACGGTCCCACTATACAATTTGTAGATCAAGGGTTCGTAATCCCCTGGATGGTAACCTGGTCAAGGGTTCTCTTTATCCTCTGATGTGAGGGGTCTCCCTTATGTCTGGGATCCGACAATGACGAAGCAGTTTAGATAAAAGTTTTGTCACGTGTACCGGTGACAGGTGAGGTGGGATAGTTAAGAGTAGTCTTGTTCTTATGAAGGTGACCTAGATCCAACAAGGACTATGGCACCTCAAAAAGCACTAAGACAGATGGGAGGGAAAAGTATAGGATGGAGAGAATCCAACCAGAACAAGACTGGCTTGTTCAGTCGCTGCATTCAAGTATTTATACTACTTACATGTGCGCACAGACCAGCTTAGGGCCGGTCTGGATAAGCTGTGCTAACTATTATGGTAAGTGTCCAACGGGTGCTACCAGGATAAGTCATGTGACCTGTGGCTGTGCAAGTCACGTGACTTGGAAAAGTGAAAAGTGAGAAACGAAAGGTGAAGTATATAAGTGGTCACATGATGCTGACTAAGCAGGTCACGTGACTTCGAAAAGTGGAAAATGAAGAGATTTGTAACACTTTCCCGGTTCGTATAGAAGAACCAGAGCTCCCTCCTCTCAAATAGGATCCTGCACATCATCGCAACATTTTATTCACTTTGGCTTATCGACACAATTTTTTTTTTCTATCTATTCTTCTGCAGGCTGGGCCTTTCCAACACAGAGTTACGACAACCCTGTTGTCAAGGACTGTCCAATTCATTGGGCAGGCTATGAAATTCTTCACCAGGAACACTTTCCCCTGGCGCCTTTGGAGTGTCAAGAGTTTAGATACTCACTTCTCCACCAGAACTTTAGACTGGAGAGCACACAGGAGTGGAGGGGATACGAAATCCCCACCATACAATGCTGGAACAGGAACTTTGATGCAGAGATGCGTCGACGGTACAAAGCAGCTAACTCTTCTTTCGCTTTACAATCCGTTTTACTTAACCATCCTTCCACTTGTGATTGGGTTACTGAATACTTGTTGGCAAGGCTGACGCTAGACCAGAAGCAGTGGCTTCTAGGTTATGAGCTAGACGTAAAGAGCGCAATGCTCTCACCATCCTGGCCACTGCCTCCAGCCCAAGGCCTTTATGTTCTCGAAAGGGGACAAAGGCAAGAGCAGCACCGCTGAACAAGTAAAGGAATCTATGCAGATATTTCTTCTTTCTTTGAATTGTACCTATATCTCCGAATTCCTCCATACTATCCATGTACTTTTTTGTACTATTCTGCACCTAGATTAGCAGACGGTACTCGTGACGATTCATTTCCTCGTATTAAAAATCCTCATTTCTTTTCAATACTTGACTACAACCGTTTCCTGGAATGTTATGTTCCAGAGCAAAATACTGTTACAATTCGTCGTTATACCCCCTACTATAAATTGTTGGAAACAAATGAGGATTGAAAGGAAACATGATGAACTCATTGGGAAATACAAGCTCTTTACCCAGAGATTCATATCAATCGTTGCATTCAATGGTTACAAAACAAAGAAATTCGATAGAAAGCTTGAAAGGAATGGGACAATTCTGAACAAAGGGAAGCAGAGGATGCAATTAGACATGATAGAAAGGAAGAACTCCATTACCACAGATCGTCCCACGAGCCATACACAAACACTGGATGCTTTACTGGAGGAAAGTTCCGAGACCTCTTCATGGGGTAAATCTGACGATCCCTATGATAATCTGTCAGAACATGGAGGGGGTAATCTCAATCTTGCATTGATAAACAACTATGCCGATCTTGATTGGGATCTTGATGCTATCATAAAGGAACATGCATCACTTCCTTTTTATCTCTATAGCTATTATCCAAGTGCTGACGCTTTTGAACAGTTTCTATTTGCTTGATTTTTTAGATTCTTTGATTTTTTAGATTCTTCACTATGGCTACCACTACTCCTTCCGATTTCATTGTCACTAAAGATCACATCGCTCGTGTTCCTGTTCTCATTGGTGCTTCTAACTATACCATATGTGCTTTGGCTCTACGAGGTCCTCTATCTATGCTTGGAGGATGGTGTTTTGTTAATGGAACTCATCTCCATGATATCCAAGCCAACCAAGACGCAAAGGATAAATGGATTCTCATAGATCAGAAAATTCATGGATTCCTTGCTACCACACTCTCGGTTGAGCTACAACAACAAGTAGTCTGGGACTACATTGCTATACAAAACAACACCAAACCCTCCCTTGCACATTGTCTTTGGACTAAAATGGAGAACCTTTTCGGAAAGAAAGGAATACCTGGTCAATTCCTTATCTTTTCAGATCTCTCTCTTACACACCAGAGTTGATATGAACAAAGTATCTGAAGGCTTGTCGACCATTACTTCCCTCTTTACACAATTAGAAGCAGCTGGTCTGACTATTCCATCCCATCTCAAAGCTATGATCCTCCTTTCCCGACTCCCTTCCACTTTCAACCAAATGATTTCCCACATCATACAAACTGTGGAGCAGAACGATTTTACAGTGGACAATAAATATGCTTCCTCGCATCTCAAAGGAAGTCAATACTCTTCGTTCTGGTCTCACCTCTCGTTCCCTTGCTCATAGACTCTCTTCTGAACCCTCTGGTTTGAAGAACAACAGTTCTATAAACAGAACTTTGACCCTTCACTGTGGACCTGGTCCACAATGACCTTGGAACAACAACAACTTTGGTAATGGAAACCAATCTGGTAACCATTTTCCAAATCATAACAATGGCTCGAGTCAAAACCAAAACCAAGGATGAAAGAACGGTCCCAACAAAAATCACACTGGTTCTTTCTCTAAACGAGCAAAGCACCAGAAGGATAACTATGAGAAGCGACAATAACGAAAATTTACCAAAGGAAAAGGACGTGCTCATGTGGTGGAAACAACCTTCACAAATTCTGTTGATCAAAAATCAATTGTATTTGAAGTCTCTGATACTCCCACTGACGAAACAGTGATCTTACCGGAACAGGTTTCTGAGCAAATTCCCATCGACTACGATGAGTCACAGGACGATTATGTAGTAACAAGAGAAGATAAGGAGATGAGCACTGAGGCTAATTCCGGATGGCCTTCTACATCTAAGTATACTCAAGTTGCTCAATCATTCCTCATAGAATCTACTCTTGCTGACGCTATCAATCAGGATAATGGCATGAACTATGCTGAACCCAGTCTGTCCCCTCCTACTCTTCCACCTTGAAGACACAATTCTTACGAGAGACAGCAGATGGATATTAAGACTGGTCGATACCAGATCCCTGCTCGAAGGAAAGAGAAGGAAGTTACCCGAGTTATAGAATGTTACAATGATGACACTTGGAGGAATCGTAATGGTACCTGGAAGCATGGTTTAACTCCCAGAGATAGAGCTTCACAACCTTCTCATTACAAAATAGATGACTGGGGAGATAACGATTGTAGTTACTACACGAATGACGACTACTGCCATGAAGCCTATACTGTTGGATCTTCAACAAATAAGACATCTCATTCTATGGAATTTTGAAAAGCACATTGGATGATTGATTCCAGTTGTTCCAATCATATCACACCTTACAAATCAGACTTTACTGTTCTTAGTTCAGATACCAAATATGCTTGAATAGCTGATGGTAATTCCAATAAAATGATTGGACCTGGTAAAGTTGTTTTACTAAAAGCTATCGAAAGGAAAGAACCTATCACCTTGACAGGTGTTTGGTATTCTCCTAATGCTTCTTGTCAATTACTATCGATGAATCAATTAGCTTTACAGGGTTATATAAAACTGAGATTGGCAAGACGACTGAAATCTTTGACAAGCAAGGTCACCTTGTTATCCGGGCTTCTGCCTCATCACTTGGTGATATTCTACACTGGTTTAAGTTGGACATGATTACTCCTACTGCAGATGTACACACCTTGTAGGATACTTCTTCTTTTGAACTTTGGCATCATTGTTTTGGACATGGTTCTGATAACGCACTTTGACATGCTTCGACATCTATGAAAGGTGTACCCAAACTTTCACCACCTTTGTCCTCTTCCCACCCTTGTCATGGCTGTCAGCTTGGTAAATACCATGAGCATCCTCTTGGTCCTTCCGAGAAATGCTCTTCCTGAGTCCTTGGCTTGGTACATACTGATCTCATTGAGCTTCCTACTGAGTCACGCTCGCGTGCCAAATGGATCCTCACTTTTATTGATGACTGTAGTGCTTTTGCTTTCCTTGCTTTTTTATCCATCGCAAGAGTAATACTGCCTCTCGCTTCCATGATTTGGTCCTTCATGCTGAAACTTTGACTGGCTTGTCGGTTACCTCTGTCCGTTCTGACCGAGGTGGGGAATATCTTAGTCAAAAACTTTTATCATTCTTCACATCCAAAGGTATTTCTCGACAATACTCAGTCCCTCATCTACCACAACAAAATGGTAGAGCAGAGAGATTCAATAGAACTATCATGGAAAAGGCACAAGCAATTCATCTTAATGCATGCCTACCAAATTCTTTCTGGCAAGATGTGGCTGAGACCGCATTACACATCTATAATAGACAACCAATGAGATGACACAAATGGAAAACTCCTTCAGAGATTTTCCTAGGTAAAAAACCTGATGTTTCTTACTTTCGTGTTTTCGGTTGTAAAGCATATGTATTTATTCCAAAAGACTTGAGACAAAACAAACTCGCACCAAAAGCTGAAGAAATGATCTTCATTGGTTATGAATCAGGATCTAAAGCTTATCGCTTTTACTGTCCTACACATCGAAGAACTTTTATATCTTCCACAGCCACTTTCGATGAAATAGTATTTCCTTATTGTTCAAAGAAACTAAGACCTATAGATGAACTTTCCACTATTCCAAACTCTTCCGAGTCAATAATCCCGGAAGAAGAAGCCATTCTACCTACACCTGGAACTGGAACCGATAAAAATTATCCTGATCAGATTATTACTTATCCAACCCTTATAGTTCCACTACAACTTCATCCACCAAATCTCTTAGGACCTCAAAATCCTAACATTCCATCACAATCACAACCACCTTCGAATACATCTCCAGAATGGAATCTTCGATCTACTGGTTGGGATTTTTCCGGACTATGAGATGATTCTTCTTTACCTTCTCCTCCATATGAATCAGAAGAGACATCTGAGACATTACAACCCTATAGTCCTTTACATCAAGGACAAACTCAAACTCAGACAGAAACTCATTTTAGAACTTCTCCTGATCAAATTCATCAACACAAGAGATGATTACTTGATAGATATGATGAATATGGTAATGAATTACCAGACATTGCTCGAGATCTACAAGATAGACTCGAAGATTTGAATGAAGAAGAAACAAATCTCGATAACTATTATCGAAGACATCCTTCTCATGATTGTCCTTGGTTAGCTCCTTGTAGAGGACCAGATGAAATTATTTCTGAGTTTTGAACCAAACCTCATCAACATCATCCTACTCAAGATGTTAGAGAGGAACCAAAAACTCGAACTCAAGTATCCAATTGAATACCCATTCATCGAACTCTTCCAGATAACACTTATGAAGATCAAACTCCTCTAGAAATAGAATGAGATCAATTAGGTAATTCAATACCTATGGATACTACTCAGGAAAAGTTAACTCCGTTATCACCACTTACTCCGAGCATGGTTCTTACACCTATACCGGAAGAACCAACTCCTAGTAATTTACAAGATATGAATATAGATAATTTGTATACCAATCCTCCTACACAACCATTTAGCTCTAAATGGATTCGCCGTTATATGTTCACAGCAGCTGTTGCTATCAGTGAAACTCCGGTTCATTCCCGAGATGTAAAAAGTTATCACTTAGTGAACAAAAGGAATGGAAACTCTCGATGGTGAAATCTCTTCACGACTGAAATGTTTGGGATCTTGTGGATCTACCAGCAGGTAGAAAACCCATCACAGGAAGATGGATTTATGTAACAATGAGCAATGGTCGTAAAAAAGCTTGATTTGTTGCTAAAGGCTTTACTCAAATCTATGGAATAGACTTTGAAGAAACCTTTTCCCCGTCGCTTGTTTTGAGACAGTCCAACTTCTACTTGCATTAGCAGCATTGGAAGATTGGGACATTAAAGCTCTCGATGTCAAAACAGCATTTCTCTTTGGAGAATTAGACGACAATGAGGAGCTTTATATGGTACAACCAGAAGGTTTTGTCAAGAAAGGAAAAGAAAACAAAGTTTGTCGACTTCGTAAAGCAATCTATGGCTTGAAACAAGCCGCCATCAAATGGAATAAAGCTTTACACAAATCCCTAATTAAATGGGATTAAAATGTACTGTCTCTGATCCTGGTGTTTATATCAAATACATAGGAAAAGACAAGATAGTATTTGTTGTCTATGTAGATGATGCACTATTCATGGGAAATAACACAAAACTAATCCTCAAACACATTAAAGTGTTTACTACACAATGGGAATCTCGAGTATTAGGAGATGCAAAAGAATATCTTGGTATAACAATTACTAGAGATTGTTCAAAATGAACTCTAAGACTAGACCAAATTGCCTATGCTGATAAAGTTGTTAAACGATTCCAGCTAGAGAATGCAAAACCTGCTAGAACACCTCTTCCTTCCGGTTATATAACTCTTCCTAATGAAGGAAAAGAAGATGCTAAGCGAAGGTCTCAATATCAATCCATAATAGGATCATTACTATATATTATGCTTGGCACTAGACCGGATCTTGCATATTCCGTAATCAAAATGTCGCAATTCTCGGTTAATCCATCCGAAGACCATGTGAACCGAGCACTATATATAGTCCGGTACCTTTCATATACCAAAAATGTATCTATTACATTTAATGGTTTAGCTAAATACAATGGTTTCTCAGCCTATTGTGACATCAACTGGGCAAGTGACACAGAAACTAGATGATCTACCTCTGGATACTGTGTATTCCTTGCAGACGCTATCGTCTCCTGGTCTTCACATAGACAAAAGGTAGTTGCTCTATCTTCCACAGAAGCAGAATATATTGCCATGACAGAAACAGCTAAGCAACTTGCTTGGATACGATCTCTTTTCAAAGAGATAAGTCACGGTCATGAGATCAAAGGACCATTACCACTTAATTGTGATAATCAAGTTGCTATGTTTCTTGCTTCGAATCCTGCTCAAGAAGGAAGATCTAAGCATATTGCAATTCGATACCATTACATTCGAGATGCTGTTCAAGAACAGAACAAACTCAAATTATTCTATGTACCCACTACTGATCAAAAGGCTGACATCTTTACTAAGAATGTTGGTAACAACCTTTGATAAATTCAGAATTGGGTGTATCCGACTTGGTCTTACAAATTACCCTAAACAGACACAAATTACCTAATGGTATCATTAGAGAAATTGTCTATTCAAATAATTGTATTGTTTGACCTTTTTACATCCCATATGTATTCCCAGTCTTTTGTTTGGTCAACTTTACCCCTGGCTGCAAGAGGCATGAGTTTATGTGTCCACTAAATCGCGTTTTTCAATTTTTTCAACTTAAACAAATTTTTCCACATAAGCTCAATGAGGAAAAGTATTGAAATGATAGTTATTCTTGTAATTCTTCAATACAAAATACTATTGAATCTAGACATGATCTAGACCTTTCATTTACGCTTATGTAATGTAGATTAGATGTAGATAAGAGCTACATATACCATTGGCTATATTTTCTACTTACTAAGGTGTGACTCATTATTGAGTTGTGATCATGATAAGAGTTACTTATGCTATTCAATAGAACATTCTTACATGATCATTCTATGATATTCCATATCACAATAGATACAAACATGTACTCTTGTATATAAGGGAGAACTCCTCTCCCTTGAATATCAGTTCACTTCACTCATATCAAGTGTTGTAAACTCTTCTTAGTCTCAACATTCCTATTCTTGACTCTAGTGAGTTTTCTACTAGATCTCTATTTCTTACATATAGATTCTCTATCTGTACTGCGCTATTAGAATATCCCCATAGGATTTCTAAACCCCATCCGTGTCATCGTGTCCTCTGTCACGTCGCCGTCACATTGTTGTGAGCACACCACATTGTCATGTCGTCGTCACGCTGTCTTTGCATGGCTGCGGTGTTGTGGTGTCTGAGTCGTCGCCATCGCCGTTGTCGCATCATCATCCATGACACCGATGTTGTGTCATCGTTGAGGTCGTTGTGCCTTCATTGTTGTACCATTGTCACGCTGTTCATCCATGTCGCATCGTCTTCAGAGGGAGAGGTAGAGGGAGAGGGAGAGAGAGAGGACGAAGTGGGAGTGGGAGTAGGAGAGAGGGAGCATGTGTGCGGTGTGTTTGTGTGGGTGGTGTGTCCGTGTATGCGGTGTGTCCGGCATTGGGTTGTCGCGGTGGAAGGACGAGAGTGAGGACGAGGGGACAGAGAGAGTGGGAGGGACGGTGCGTACCCGTCATCGCCCTCGTCAGCGTCATGCCCTCGTCACGTTGTCGTCGCGGGTGTGTGTGCATGTCGTCGTGTGTGCGTGTCATCAACATCGAAGTTGAGGGTGAGCACTGTGGTTGTCATCAACGTTAGAGGAGAGGGATAGAGAGGGAGGGAGGGACGTACCCATTGTCACCCTCGTCGGCGTCACGCCCTCGTCACATTGTCGTCGCGGGTGTGTGTGCGTGTCGTCAGCATTGATGTTGAGGGTGAGGGAGCACTGTGAGTCTGTGACGCCGTGTTCGAGTCGTCGTTGATGTTGTTGCGGGTGAGGGAGTGTGGGGTCGTCATTGTAGGTGAGGGAGTGTGTGTGCAGTGTGTCAGCAACTCACCGTGTATGTCCGGTATTGCGTGACTTGCATCATTGTAGCCATTGTTGCGGTGGTCGTGGTCGTGGCTGTGTCACACATTGTCCATTGGTGAAGCGAAAAAAACAAAAAAAAAAAAAAGAAAACAGAAAAAAGAAAAGAAAAAAACATGTACAGATGACCAGACTGGTCAATACCCGCAGGTAAACCCTGTGCGGGTTTCCTATGGGTCTTTGACTCTGTACTCGCAAGTAAACCTATACCCTTGGGAGCGGGTACGGGTAAGTCGTGGATAAGGGTAGTACGGGTAGCACTGGAAATACCCATGGGTTACCCGTGCTCTTGCCTATGAGTATGACAGGAAGTGATACGTTCTAAGTGGTGAAGACGCTGTTCAACAGCTGTGATCTTAGAGTGCATGACAAATCGAGGCATCTCAAGTATTGCATACAACAAACTTGACTTGTAGTCAAGGTGGGGCAAATAACCTCTAGAAATCCAATAGGGATGTTCTAGGTGCAGCCGAGGGCAGTAAAGAAAGTATAAAAGGATTCTCTGGTAGAAAACTTACTAGGAAATGTGAGTCGAGCTGTAAAGGCTAAGATGAGGTATCAATCACTATTTGGGAGTAAAAGCAACCTGATATTCTAGAGTCAGGTAGGCCCAGTATATAAAGTATTTGTATGTGTTGTGGTATATAATATGGTACAAGATATATCCGCCAATAGTGTATGTATCTCATATGTGATCAGTAAGCCTCAATGAGCTCACTAGCAAATCACATTACTTGCTCATAGGTAGCTGAGTCAAGCCAATAGCAGTAAGTACTCTATTGTCATCAGAGATAATGTAAAATGGACATGGTCTAGAACAGACCAGTCCAGAATCAGAAGTAATAAAGTAAATGAATACTACCCATTCAACAAAGGGACATATCTTGTGCAACTATCCCAAGAACTCCTACAAGTGCTTCAGCCTGCCAAGGCCACATGGACTTGAACCAGTACCCCAAGCCCAGACTATGTGGGTAGAAGACCACTATGGTCAATGGATAGAAATCCCGGACCAAAGTGGAACAATGGAGCAGGAAGCAGCTCCCTCTGTCTGGTCCGCCATTATGGAGTATATGTCTGACTCAGAAGCGGAAGCATATTGGAGAGACTGGTTGACCACAGAAAGAGTGTTGGCCACCAGTGAAGGGTCAAAAAATTAGGTATCTGTAGTTACACAAGGGGTCATGGTGTGCAGATGGACAAAAGTTTCCTTTAGCTACAAATTCTTTTGTATAAATTTCTTATTCTCCGGTATGTAGAATGTCTAAATCGGTGTCCCCATTTATGGGTATGGCACTTAAAGACAATAAACAAGGTGTACTTAATTCCAATTCAAAAGAAAAAGAAAAAATTACTGCACGAATAATGCAGTTGTACTGAAATTCTCTAGACTTTGTTATGGCCTGTAGTTCTATTTATAAATCCTCTCCTTCCATGTTCTTCACTGGCCGAACCTCTCAAAACTGTTTTGAAGTTTGGACTATCCTCCAGACTACCGGCAAAGCCTCTTCAGTCGTCACGATGAAAACTTTGTTCGACTCCACAGCAACCCACACTTTTATTGATTCTTGATTAGTTGACCATTATAAGTTTCCTGTAATATCCCTATCCCAGTCTATCTCTGTACAAAATGCCGATGGCACTCAAAACTCCAAAAAAGATATCTCGGTCTATAGATGCTCAACCAAATGTGCTTTGATTACTATGCTTAGACAGTCTGTGAAGTCCGACCTGAAGGAGTCAATACCAGTTACACCACCAGCCCCTAAAGACTCATATAAGGAAAGACCAAATATATCCACCCTTCTAAGTTCCCGCATACCTCTCTGGTCTTCTTCATTCATAAGAAGGACGGAAAGAAACAACTGGTCATGGACTACCGGTATTTAAGTGAAGAAACCATATAGAATAATTATCCATTGCCACTCATTCTGACACTGATTGATCAGCTTAAAGAAGTGGACATGTTCACCACACTGGACTTGCGGTGGGGATATAATAATGTCTGGATGAAGGCCAGCAACGAATGGAAGAGTGCTTTTGTTATACCACTCAGAGCCTATGAACTGACAGTCATGTATTTCAGTTATACCAATGCACTGTCCACATTCCAGGCAATGATGAACAACATATTCCATGACATGCATCATAATGTAGCAAAATATCTCAATAATCTATGTATTTTTACCAGTGGTCTCTCTCAGGAAGAGCATGCCAAAATAGTCTGGAAAGTCCTTAAACGTCTCCAGGAGAATGATTTATTTGTGAAACCTTCTAAGTGTCATTTCCTTCAAAAGAAGGTGGATTATTTGGGTATGGTGGTATCTAAAGAGGGGGTCGACATGCAAGGAGACAAGACAAAGGCAATTACAGACTGGCCAGTACCAAAGACCATCAAACAGGTTCAATCCTTCCTTGAACTATGTAATTATTATTGGCAATTCATCAATGGATTCACCAACATCAATCAGTAAACCTTTAACCTTATTAACCTGGAAGGAACAGTCCTAGGTATGGGCTGAAGAGCAAGAGTGGGCATTCCAAGCTTTAAAGTGAAGGTTCGAAGAAGCGCCCCTATTGGCTTGCCCCAATCAGGACAAGGAGATCCGGATAGAGACCATAATCCAACAACATCCCATACTATGTAGCATGCATTGAACTTCCACAAACCTAACAATACACTATGAGCAGATTTAGATGGTGCAGTTCCTAGATCGTAAGCTGTAGCATTTGTGTTAGATACATAGAACAGGCTACAGCAATGATGGTAATAACACAAAAACTTACATTTGTTTCAGTGTTCCGATGACCACTGATGACTGGGCCACTTTGGATGATCATTTGCAACCATGAGTGATATTGATAGGTGAAGCTTTCGGAGCAGGAGAATGGATCCATTGGCAGGCAGCCGGCAAAAGAGGATTGTTTTCTGGTTCAACATTAGATGGTAGTAGTGGTAATGCTGGTGAGACGATGTTGTGACGGTCGTGTGCCAAGTGTGGGTCCACATGGAGGCTGAGGTCATGTGAGACTGCTGATGACAGTGCTGTGGATGAATCTGATGATTTGATGTGAAGAGTTGCCAATAAAGATTGGATGTAAGTGTAATTGGGTTCTTCTGGAAAGGATAGGGTCCATGCATAGGTAAGCAATGTGGCAAGCTCTCGAGGCAATCCACTGCACAATAGCTCAACAGGGGTATTTTGCTTGAGTTTGAGGATCAATGAAGACTCAAAGTTGTTGAACCAGGACCTTTAGCAAGCCATGACAGTGATCCACATGACAATAGATGAGCAGGTACGCAAGGGATTTGACATCATATGTCCTAATCATGCCCCAGGTGGTTATTGATTGAGGCAAATGTGGGAGTCCCAGTAAGATGGTTGGCACAGAGAAAAGAGAAGTGAATCCCAGTGGTTGAATCACGATAGCATTGTGTGACACCAAAATCAACAATAAAAATTGTGTGAGCATTGTCGCCAAGACCTGTAAGAATGTTATGTGGTTTGATATCGGTGTGAATATAGCCGTGGGCATGTAATGCATTGTAGGCAAGAAATCTGTGCATGCATTTGAATTTTGAGCATCATACATAAGGTGAGAAAGTTGGCTTAAGTTGACTTACGAGTTGTCCTGCAAGGTGAGCAATTGTATGGACATGGAACTTCTTGTGTTTCTTGATGAGCTTATGTAATGAAGGACTAAAGAGGTCAAGAAAGTCCGTCATAACTAGCCTCTCTACCAAACCAATGGGTCTGGTATATTGGTTGTGACTGGTTGCGACCGGTCTTGTTCAAAATTTTAGTCCAGTTTAGTCTAAATATTGATCAGTCTTTGAATTTTGAAATGAGGCAACTGCAACCGAAGTCCAGTTGCAATAAGAATAAAGTCCAGTCCGGTTGCAGTCTTTTATCAGTCCTAGGACTGGACTTTTGAACACTAGCTACAATTGCTCAGTTGCTCACCAGCACTGGTTGGGAACTGAGGACCGAGGTAGCTGTTTCAGCATAACATACCATAGGTTCCTGAACCCAGTTTCTCCTTGATTCTAAATCTTCCATCAACATGAATAGGAATATGATGCTGGCTCATTTTGTTGTGAATGCATTGTGTGACGTGAACAAGTGTGATCGCTCAATGGTTGAAAGTTGAAACTATGGCTCGCAGCCAATTGACCAGTGCGTCTTTTTCATTCTTGCCCATATTTGCATAATTCGATGTTTCAATCCTTCTTCTAACTCCAGAACTCTCACTACAATCCTTGTCAATGCTGAAACCAACCCGATAAAGTCCAATTGTATGCTGCTTAGGGGCGAACAACGTTGAAATCAGAAGTTTCAAGAGCAAGTGCTATCCCAAATCCCAAATTCCCCCTCTGAGGCTGTTAATCAGCACTGCTGCAACAGTGTCCCATCATTGTCTAGTCTTCTGTCACATATACTGGTTCATACAGCAATTTAGTAGATGAATTTGTGATGCTGAATATGTATATATTCATTTGTCGATTACATGCAGTGCCACAACATTTCCGTTAGTGGGCTGCCCTCAACGCAGCCGCCACAGCGACCCACCCTGACTTAGTGTTAGCATGAACACCACTATAATATATTCCCACTTTCTTTTAGATGGAGAAATACAAAATGAAATCCCCAAATCAAAATGTGGTCACTGCTTCTACTATAGGATCCTCTAAACCACAAAGCCAAGGTTGTTTGCTTGCAGCAAAATTCGGAATTACATCATCCGGTGATGTTGGTTTACCTTATACCACCACACCAGTCAGTACCGAGGAAGAATTGAATGCCTATCTTGGCAGCACATCCAAAGCAACACAGACCCAGTCCAGTTTTGGCAGGTACATTATTGTTGCAGCCGTGCAGCCACATGGATGATGGTTTTTATTGTATTTTTATTGTCTTACTTTAGATCTCGCGAGTGGCCTATCTGATGCTATTCCAGATTGCCATGGACTACCTTCTGGTTCAGGCCTCCTTAGTACCATCTGAGAGAGTATTTTCATCCAGTTCGGAAATGATGACCAAGCAGTGCAATCACTTTAGTGCTACAATGATGCACTGCAAATGACCAAGTTCTTTCTGAAGAAAGATCGACTACTAAGTGGACTGGACTTTACAGACAGGTGGATAATGTTGAAGCAAGAAATGATGGAGAACGAGCCAACTGAGGATGATCTGCTCGCCATTGAAGTGGTTGATGCAAACCAAGCCACCAGCCGCCAATTTGACCAGATGATGGACCAAGTGATGGTATTGATCACAGCAGCAGAGGAGGGAGTGCACAATTTGACTGGGTGATTGATACTGCTTTGAGCTATAATATTGTTGGAATATATTCAGTTCGTGGCATGTGCACTGTGCATGGTACAATGTACATCTCTCTGGGGCCTGAGAACTCCCTTCCAAACAGTCATCACCGATCATGTACAAAGTAAGTATGTACAAAGTAAGTACCCATAGGTGCCACTATGTGTCAAAGCTCAGGAGTCAGGGCCTCAGAATTTGGCTCGACTTAGTAGGTTTGAACTTCTGGATGGTGACAGGACAGGGTTTTCTTCTTCCCCCTCAACAAAAATCTGTCTCCCCTTCCTCCCCTCCTTTTTTCTCTATCACCTACTTGAAGGCGAGGCACTTGGTTGTCATGTGCGCATATGCGCCGACTCTGCAACTGCAGCTTCAGCAATTGAGCTGCAGCTTAAAAGCTACATGGCAAATGGGAGTTCAGCATGTGGTGTGGTCCAATTTGCCATTGTCAGCTGACAACTGTAAGCTGACTACAAGCCAGAGCTGTGGCAACACTAATCATCCATGAGGCTGCTGGGACATACTAGGATGAGGTTTGTGTCTTTGAGCTTGAGTCCTGTGCACAGTTTATTTTTGTATGGGACACAAAGCACCTTTCGTGCACTTGTCCAATAGGGTTTGCACAATGGTATTGAAGTGGCTTGAATGTGAAAGCTCTTTTCAAGACAATTTATGTGTTCATTTTCTATGAGTGAATTATTTTATCAAGTATTATATGCCCTAATAGTGTGTGACAGCAGACCTTCACTCAGTTCAGATGGTCATGATGCACCCGAGGAACAAGGAGGCACATCCGGCAATATCAGAGCATAAAGTATTCAACAACACCTTCCAAGGTTAGATGTGAAGTCAAAGAAATCAGGCAATGTCGACGAAAGATACAGGATTCTCCGAATGAAATAATGCATGGAACTCCATCAAGGAGAGACCACAGATTTTCCTTGGAGCCAATGGGTTCAACCAGTGAAAGTCCACGACGGCAGTCTTGGCATTACTGACATTGGCTGCAGTTTGCCATGTCACATTGGTGAGATCAAATACCTTCCACTTCACCAGGTACTGGTTGTCTGAGAAGAGTATCCAGGAATTTCTTCATGTGAACTCTGCAATGTTTAGGAAATCGACCCAGCGATCCTGCTCCTTTGCACAGTATGCGTGGAGATAACCGGCTAAGTCTTGATTGACTTGTTCAGTCTGTCCATTAGTCTGTAGATGATAGGCGGTGGAAAGTTTCTGTTCAATGCCTAGCATCTTACAGAGCTCTTTGGTGAACGCCAAGGAGAATTGAGGTTCCCAGTCTGAAACCACTGATCTCAGTAGTCTGTGCCGACACCATACATTGTCTCTAAATAATGTAGCTAACTGAAGAGAAGAAATAGATTTAGAACAAGGAATGAAAACTACTTCTTTCAAGAAGCGGTCTACTATTACACAAACATTGTTAAATCTATTAACCAGAAAGAAACCTGAAATAAAATCTACCGAAATGCAAAATGTGAGGGTGCACACCTGACACTGGTCTATGTAATTATAAATATCCTTTTGCATGGTTGGCCAAGAAAATTGCCAGGCTACCAGCGAGTAAGTCTATTATTGACTGCCATGTCCGGCAATTGGCAAGTCATGACAGATTGTAATGAGAGAAGTACATAAAGAAGGAGGAAGAAAGACTTTGTTTTGTGAATTTAGTAAAAGATCATTATCTAACCGGTAGTCTGGTAGTCCATTGAGACTAGTATTGTTTGTTTTGTTTTGTATTTTATCAAGAAAAGAGGAAGAAAGATGAACATCATTATAATATGAATACATGGAATGGAAGTACTGTAATGTTTTCATTTAAATTAGATACCGCATCTCCGTGATCCGGTCTATGAGATAAAGCATTGGACCAGGAATTGGTAGTTCCTGGTTTATATACCATAACATAATTAAACTCTTAGAGTACTGTGTGCCAATGTGCCTGTCTAGTGGACAACATCTGTGGGTTTTTCCAGTACTCCAGATTATTGTAATCAGTCCAAATCTTGAACTTTGGTCTACCAACAAGATAGTGCTGCCACTCTTTGAGAGCATGGATAACTGCTAAAAGTTCTTTATCATAAATAGGGTAGTTCCATTCTGCGGCATCGAAACAACCAAACTGCTGACATAAGCTGATTGTAGCTGAGTCGCGGCAACACTAAGGTCCAGGACCATGATAGTGATAATGATGGTGAAGACAAAGCTAATATAAACATGGAGGGGGATGCACCATCTGAGGGCTCAGCCTATTATATGTTTTAAATGGTAAGGCTGTCAAGATTTTTACATGTTATACTCATGAGATTAATATGAATAATTTGTTGTGACAAAGATGGGATTGATTTACCAGAGGAGGCTCCACCTATTCCAACTCACCAATCAAAACAAAAATCTTGGTATCTATTCTTTGATAGGGTTGAGTTTGAACTTGCTGACTTTTTTTTTTTTTGATGAAATGAAATGCTGAGTGCTCAAGTGGAGGCCGAGTCCCTGCTCTAGCCATATCCAACATGATGGCACTAGTACTGGTGTCATTGATGGCATGTTGATGAAGGATATGCTTTGAGCATGCACCAAGCAAATACCTGATGGACCCAGGGGTAACAGGTAAAATCCATGACAGGTCCGTTCTGATTCAATGTATATATGTATACAGTATGACTTACTTTTCACAGATGTATCACTGAACTTGAATGGAATGTCTCTCAAATGGCTGTGCATGATCAACAGATTCATTACATATTGTTCTGAGCCAGGTTTATTGTAGATGCCCACCCAATGGTCGGCATCAGTTGTATGTCCTTGACTCCTTATCTGTCTGACTCTGTCATTCCTCCAAGGCATTCACTGTCCATTACTTTTGGTGAGTAGTATTTAAAGTCTGGTCTTAAGACTGACAAAAAGACTGAGAACTGGACCAGACCAGACTGCTAGGACTAGTCACAACCAGTCTAGTCTTTCCTAGAATTGATTTAGAACCACAGCCCTGGTCTTTGTATATCCGGAAGATCAAAAGACTGAAAAAGACCAGTCCTAACCAGTTCAGACTGGCAACTGATGTTGGCCCTAGGCTATAGGTAGTGTTTAAAAGTCCAGTCTGGTCCTCCAGTCTTTCAAAAAGGCAAAAGACCGAACCAAGACCAGACTTGGGAATTTCCTGATATGGACAAAACCAGACCAAGACTGAAAAAGACCAAAAGACCGGTCTTTTTCGGTTCATGGTCTGGTCTTTTCGAAAGACTAAAAGACTGATCTACTGAAAAATACTACTTACTCCTGGCTTCTTGCCCATATTTTTGTTATGTAAATCAGTTCAGAGAAGTTGCATACCATGTTGGAGACATTTTGAAAATATTTTTTTATAACTTGGTCAAATAAAATCATCAAGATAAGAAAGAATCAGGGTAAATAGAGGACTGATGATACTATCTAATAGGGGCCAACATCGGTTGCTGGTTAGGACTGCTCCTAGCAGTCTAGTCCAGTCTGGTTCTCAGTCTTTCGTCAGTCTTAGGACCGGACTTTTAAACACTAGGCTACAGTGTGTGCTCACTGGTGGGGAGCCTTTTAATAAATGGTGTTCTTATCAATCTTTCTATTTTTAGAGGTACAAATTTACCAGTCAGTAAATCATTCTGATGCTAAATGTACTGTGGTATATGCTTTAGGGTATTGGTTAGGGGTATCATACCCCTGATAAGCTGAGAAAGCTTGTGGGGGTGGGATAACCACTGAATAGAGACTATAGGGTCTGTAAATAACCAAGAATGATATTGAGCAAATAACAATGAGCTACTAACCTGGAGTCTACTGTGAGTAACCAAGGGAAACAGAACAGAGGACTCCAAGGCTTATATCTAGTAGCTGTAAATACTGGCAAACAACTGGCAGCCACAACCATGAATAATCAGCCATAACTGTGGGAAAAGTAATTACAACTTGAAGAAAAGAAGTGTAGAAGTGTATAGAGCGACCACAAGGGTCTAGAACATCAAGGAGAAAAATTTGATAAGGTTATCAACCATGGGGAATCCAATAGTAATGGTTAGAAGTAGCGCAGAGCACTACAAAGTCTACAATGTGGTAAAAAGGATGAAAAGAGTGTAAAATCACCAAATATAACATCTCCTACCTCTGACCAAGAGTAAATACCCAATGATCAGGCAAAGAAAATGGTTGATTTGATTGAGAGATAGCTTCTTGGAGGCTGGAATGACCTCAACCAAGTACATATTGGCTCTTTTAAAATGAACATTAGGTGGGAGATTAAGACATGCATGTAGATTCCAGAAAAAAAACACAATGGGTAATTCTGTGATGTATGTTGCCTTGGAAAATCTTGAAAGGGATCAATAGGCTGTACTTCTAGACCTTCTTCTATATCTTAACAAGACAAGATCCTTTCAAGCCAGTGCTTCATCAGGCTGTACTTCCACACCTGCTTCTCTTGTAAATCACACAGGTCACCGGTCTAGTCCAACTGACTGTTCACAGTCTGGAGCACAGTCTGGCATCACTGAGACAGCCAGAGTCCGGACATACCGACAATTGGACTAAGGTCAGGTGACCTACCCTCAACCCTCATCCTCGATGTCATAACATTATCATGTCATAACCACTATCATGCCATTACTAGTCACTCCTTTATGTCATTATGTAGACCTGATGTCAATTAGAATGTATATAGATAACACCTCATGTAGTCCGATTGTATAAATACTCAAGTCAGTCATACACCCCTAAGCGCCAATCTCACGCTATTCTATTCTCAGAAATAGGTTTTCTCAGGAGATATACTTGAGAATGACATGTAATCTTAAATCAATCATATCTTGACAACCCCTAAACCAATTTAAATGTAAAAAATATGGACCAGAAGCCAGGAGTCGGTAGTATTTTTCAAACCCCTGACAACCAGTTAATAACTGTAATTGGACCAGCAAAAGACCGACAAAGACTGAAAAATCGGTTTTTTGCGGTCTTGGTCTGGTTTTTCCATATTAGGACATTCCCAGGACTGGTTATGGTCTCGGTCTTGCCCAAATAAGGCAAAAGACTGGACCAGACCGGACCTTAAAACACTATATAGGACATAGCATTCAGGGCAGCAAGCAAATAATCAAAGTTGTGGATTGAGGTCAAGATGCGTGAAGAAGTGTCTGATAGTTGTTTACTTCTCAAGATGAACTGTTTGATTGTCAGGTGGTTGCTGGTATTGGAACGAACCCACAGCATGATGCATGATGAACAAAAGAGATGCTGGCACGAAACTGCTAGACACTTGACAAAGCTGATTGAGGAATAAGTATGAGTTCTGCCAAGCAGAATATGATTTATTGTAGGTACCATACCTCAATATAACTACTAGTAAATGAGATGTGAGCTAGGTACATAGTTAGCAAGTAGATCATTGATTACTATAATATTTACATGTTGTACTACAATATACATACATCTGATATATAATGAATATTCCGGTCTGCAGTCTTTTTGCAGTCCTAGGACTGACTGGACTTTCAAACACTACAGGCAACCACTATACAAGCATGGGTATGTATTTAAGGCCTACGCTGTGGGTCGATGAAACAAGGTGAAGGACAAAGTTGTTGTCACGTGTACCAGCAACTGGTAGTGTGAGAGAACGGAAGAGTTAGTGTTGTTCTAATGAAGGCGACCTATGACATTGTACAGCGTCTGGCACACCAATATCACTCAAAGCAAGCTATGAAGGAAGGGACTGTTCTTGTTGTGTTGGTTGTATTCATGCTTATATATATACTTATGCTACATGGTCCATGCTACTGGTGTGTGTACTACATGAGTGGGTTCGTCCACGGGGTTCTTGGAGAGTAGGCAGGAGGAGGGAGAGTGTGTCTGGACGTCTGCAATGACCAGAAAGCAAGTACCAGTGTTGGTCCAGTATAGAGTGAAATGAAAAGAGAGTGGACCATTGTCAGACCAAGTCAGAATGAGCATGGAATTGGGTAAATGAGAGCCAGAGTGAGATGCGGGTGGAAAGATGTCTGACAAAAGCAATGAGGATGAGACAAGAATTGGTGTCAGCAAGTCATGACAACCAATTGAAGACAAGGCGGAACGAGGTAAAGCATGGACAAGCTCCAAAGTGCCAAATTTGGCTCTATACCAACACAGATCATGGCTTCATGCTGCTGATGCTCTGACTCTGAATTGGGAAAAATGAAAGGTTAAAGATTCTATTTAGTGACAACCACGACAGCCAACTTGCAAGCCCTAAATGTAGCAGTATGATCTCAATATGGACTCCACCACCATGCCATCCTGGCTTCAACCCCCAAGCCTTCTGTGAAACAGTGAGTATGTGCTCCAATTGCCACGCGCAGGTATTCCAGACACATTCTTGGGTCCAACACAAGTAGATGGAAATCAATATCTATCCACACCCATGTCACTTGAAAGAGGAACAACATACGTATCCAAAGGGTCTCTGAATCCAGTTCATTATTGACAGAAATCTTGGATATTCATCAACCATATGTGTGAAAACAACATTACTATTGTTATATAGGCACTCACATTATGGCACCAACTAGATTCACAGCCTGTCTGTTAGGGCTTGCTTGAAACATATGTATTTTACATGCTAGCTAGTAGTGATCAAGGGATGAGGTTAAGAGAGAGAGGAGTGAGGTCCAGAGAGACATTTTACCTGAAAAGGAAGGTTCGGGTTTGAGGTCTTGGAAAGGCATCAAAGTGATTTGAACAATGTTGAAACATTGTCCAAATAATATTACACACCTTACATAAATTATGTAGTACAAACACAGTTCCGGGGTGGGATTGTAGAATAGACGAAAAGGATATGAATTTACATACTAGATCAGCAGAGAGACAGCTTGAGGTAAAGTAAAACATAAGTGATTATATATCATGTGATGCTCCCGAATTGATTGCCTCAGGGCCATGAATGCGTGGCGGTCATGTGTGTCGTGTGCCTTGATTTCTTACCGGAAGTGGTGCCAAGTTGCATGGACAAAGTTTGCGCTTGGTCGATTACAACACAGTCCTAAATACATCCGTTTGGAAGGACACCAATATTACATGCCATGGGATGTGAAGCATCGCTTTGGACTGGCAGACACGTTCAACACATTCATTGTCTTCCTGACTCGCCTCCATCTTAGTGACAACCGAGTCCTTGAGGTGTTGCAAGGCACAGGCAAACAAACTGTTGACACACTGCATGTCAACAGTAAGATAGAGCATCTAGACATAATTATTGCGCTGGCAGATAATAATAATAAAGTGGATGCCTATCCCAACTTAGAGAATGATAAGCAAAGATTCTAAGCTTGTGGGGTGGAGTGACCACTAAATACTCTAGGATCACACTGGAGTGCACTGTGAGTAACCAAGGGAAACAGCACAGAGCACTCCGAGGCTTATGGCTGTAAATACTGACAAACAACTTGCAGCCACAATCAGCCACAACTGTGGGAATAATCATCACAACTCGAAGAAAAGAAGGTAGAGGTGTGTTTAGCGACCACAAGGGTCTAGAACCTCAAGGAGAAAAGTTTGATAGGGTTTATCGACCATGGAGAATCCCATGGTGATGGTTAACACTTCAACTTAGAAGTAGCGCAGAGCGCTACAAAGTCTAAAAGGATGAAAAGAGTGTGAAATCACCAAAGTGGGTAATGAGAGTGAAAATTGATTGTTAAATCAAACTAGTAGGCCATGTTGAAATTCAGTACAACATACCTACATACAATACAGTCAATGTGGCCTTGTTTTAGAAGCAGCTGTCCTTGTTACGACTTATGTAGCACTCTGCACTACTTCTCTCTACATATTTGCTCGATGTTCTAGACCTTTGTGGTCACTCTACACTTCCTTGTTGAGTTATGATGATTGTTTACTTTTGGTGACTTCGCACTCTTTTCATCCTTTTTACTTCATTGTAGACTTTGAAGTGCTGTGCGCTACTTCTAACCCATTGGATTCCCCATGATCAATAACCTTATCAAACTTTTCTCCTTGATGTTCTTGATCCTTGTCTCTATACACCTCTATCTTCTTTTTTCGAGTATTGTAGCCAGGCTGATTATGGCTGCCAGGCTGCACTGTCACAGGCCAGTATTTACAGCCACTGCATATAAGCTCCTTGATTAATCACTGTAGACTCCAGGTCAATAGCACATTGTTGCTTACTCAATATAATTCAAGTTGGTTACTCACAGTGGACTCCAGTGTGACAGTCCCTTTGTAGTGGTTATCACACACCCACAAGCTTTCTGCACTTATCAAATTGTGGCTGCTAGTTGTTTACCAGTATTTACCACCACTCAACATAAACCTCGAGTGAATTGTCGCTTGGTGGCTTCATTGAGCATGTCATCGATGTCGTCCATCTCATGATTAGGGGAACAGGGTCTGAAGGCTGACTTAGAAGCACATTAGAAGTGGGGTGAAAGCCGTACAAAACTCCTTATTCTCAAAGACCTAAGGAGGGAGGGGACTATATATGCTAGATACAGAGTGGTGCTTACTATCTTCTATATCTCAGTGAATTCTGTGTTCAATACTACCTCCAATTCTCTTGCAGGCACATCTGCTGCACTGGACTCTCAACTTGCAACACTTCTGACTTGGACCCAATTGGATCCGTTCGGGTCCCTCCCAGCCCCTGTACTGAGCCAGCTCACAAAGAGTTGACACCACTTACTCCATCATTGGATCCAGCCTCACCTCAGACTACCATGACTATCTATGAACTCGGTGGTCTCGACAGCACCAGCTGTTGTACTGGACTCTGACTCGAAGGACTCGTCAATTCTGACACCTCCAACACTTCCGACCCCATTGGATCCTGGGCTCCCTGGCTCCAAGGACTCCAAGTTGTTGGTTCCAAGACTTCCGAGACTTCTGAGTCCAACCCCATTCGATCCTAGGCTTAGGTCAGGCTCAATCCAATGAGTCAACTACCACGACCATTACAAAATCAACCCGCCATGGTCAGGCGCAGAGTTTGAATCTGCCAAAGAAGCTGGTGAGAATGCAGCCGGGCCCTGTACGAAAAAATGGGAGGTTAGTTGTATGTTTAGATTCTTGATTTGGCATCATTACTGCCAATACACTGTTGTTTCTTAGGAACCTGTGTGCGCATCACTGGCTCAAAGCATTCAAAGACACGGAACCACAGCTGGATTCTTGCCTGCTAACAAGGCCTGAAAGGCTTATGAAGATGAGGCAAATGAATTGGTATATACATTAACAGGCCAACACATTCTATTGACTATATTGTTACTTTTGGACCTGCTACCATTGTACTACTGTGTGATTGATTGAAATCGAGTCAGTACTTGTACACAAAGATGAAGCAATACTTACTCATCTCTGTGTGATGGATGGCAGTAGCAGCAAGATCGAAGACTGTGATGTAGCTGGCAGGGGGGCAGGAGCGTCTTGTGCTTTTGCTCTTTGATGGTAATAATTGCTACATTTGTTGTAGTCATAGGACCAGCCTTTCTTTTTTTAAACTTGTTCATGCCCAAAGTTTATATGCTTTAAGCTCCCACAGTTTCAATCCAATGACATCATCGTGACAGGAAATTCTGCATAGTTCAGCTTGGCACATTTTCAATAACTTTATACTGTATTTTTCATTTCCAAGTCTGTTAGGTTATGGCCAGGTAGATGTCTTTGGGTTTCTTATCCTGCCCACAGATTGTTCCATGTCCGTCAAATGTGGTTGCTTGTCACAATATACAATTAAGAAATTAAGAACACATATTACTTGTTCAAAATACAGATTGTCTTCCATTTGAATGATTAGTTTTGCACAAACCACATCATACAAACAATGAGGATTTGTATTATCAAACACAAAATTTATTGAGCAAAAGAAAATTGTATATAATGCTGTCAGCATTCAAGCTGAAAGACACAAACCTAGTAAGTAGACACAATATGCTGTTAATGGTGATGATGTTACCATTACGTAACAGGGACGTGTGGAGACACAGATGGGCAGTGGTGCACAATGAATGCGCCACGCCATTCTTCCGTCTTCCACATGTGACCCATCAACAGACAGTGCCGAAGAGATGATGGGTTGGAGCATGTTCAAACAGTTCTCGATTGTTTTTCATCTCGGACTCGCGACATGGTCACCAGTGGTCCTCCACTCCTGTTGGAGGCCCTTGTCACCTGCCCTCCAGGAAAGAGTGGCATGCTGCTCTAGACGAGTCGAATTGCAGAGGCAGAAATGGGACATGGACTCTTGTTCCTAGGCCTACAGATTGACCTGTCATTGGTTCCAAGTGGGTCTTTACACGCAAATATCATGCTGATGTCAAGGAAGACTGCCGCCTCGGCCTCCAGAAGTGTGCTGCAAATGGCGAATGTCCGTGCCATCTACAAGCTTCCAGAGAGGAACAAAGCAGAGCCTTCATCTCCTCGCTCCAGGTGGTGTAGTTGATGCGTAACCAAGGGAAACAGAACACAACTTCTGCCGCAGCCACAATCAGCTACAACTGTGGGACAAGTAATCACCACTCGAAGCTCGAGGAGAAAAGTCTGATAGGGTTATATCGACCATGGGGATTCCACCCCACAAGAACATGGATTGCTCGAGAAGCTTTGCAGCCCATGATTTGACCAATGGGTATCGATCTTGAATGTCCCCAGCTGGAGCAACCAGGTTGTACACTGATGGCGCAAGGTTGATGGCAACAGACTGTAAGCTTATGTAGTACTAGATGTCAGTGATGAGCTATGCATTTCTTGGCATGACATAAATTAATATACAGTGCAAGACATACAAGCGAAGCCATGTTGTTTGGATGCTTTGGCCAGTATTCTGTGGAAGTAAGTCATCAGAACTGAGATGACACATAAAGTAGCACTCACTGGGTTCAAGCAATTGAGCCATTTTGTTACCACTCGGAGTCATGACAGTTGTGACAAGGAACTCCGTCTTTGTTGCGCAAATACTCATAGTCTGGTTCATCGCACTTGCCCTTACCCTCCCATCCTTCATCCATCCCCATCCACTCACTCCTCGTCCTCCTCCTCGACCCATCCCCTCCCTCCCCCGCACACACACACGGGTTGCATGAGTTCCGAGTCTTGACATCCCCTTTTGTCACCCGCAATTGGGGAGGAAAACCCAGACCACGTGTCGTTCGCTGTAGAGGCGGCTGCCAGGCTTCTCAATGTTTCTCCGTGATGGTCATGATGAGAACTTTCATCAATGCATAATTTTCTGACAATGTTCTGACATCTGTGTGTAACTCTTCCACTCCACTGGTTTGAAGGGATTCCTGGCAGTCAACACAACGGTCAATAATTCTCGACAGGTGAGTTGGGGTGATCAAACATCTAACTAATGTCATTATGAGCTTCGCTCATTCGTCTCCACATACCTCGCGAATCGACTGCCACGTTGTACGCAATGATTATTAATACATACATTTCATAAACAGCTTCTCTCAATACCAACCAACTCAAATGGCACAGTTTCCATACGAATGACTGGAGGTTTGTCCATGTGAAACACCCTGCTAAGTACTTCACGTGAATCTGACAGAACCATCTAGTTTGTTTGTCTGGCCTATTAATAAGCTTTACATAAGTTATGATAACCCCAACTCCTCTGTCTGGTACCTAGGCAACAAAATATGGAACAGCAATATGATAGTCAGCCATGAATGCCTTGAACGCATTGTTGCCAAGCCTCTCACTGGGCTCACACCCTCATTCCACCATCTCGCCTCTCCATTGCCTCATCTCCTGTCTCTTGACCTCCTCCTGCCCTTATTAGGCTACCCTCTGTTTGCCCTTTTTATTGCCCTCTCCCTCTCCTCAAGCTCAAGGCTCACTGTCACCGACCTAGTGTCACTTTTCAGTGGATAGTCAAGTTCCAGTTGTCGGTTCCTCTCTAATATGTTGAGTAGGGTGCATCATGTTGGTGAGATGATCCGGCTGATTCAATGAGAATCAGATTCAGGCGACGGTTGTAGGCCCCAGCGCCTGTCGGAAAGCCAGTTAACCGGTGATTGCTGAAATTGACGATGTGGGATTGGGAGCTTATCACGGATTCGTTCAACTGTTCCTCCTCCTCTGCCTATGAATCCCATGGATTTGAGAGGCCAAATCAGTGGGTGTTTGAGTCATGCACGATGTCGGGCCTGAAAAGAGGCATGCTACCCATTTCAAAGCAGAAGATAGACGTCCTCTGTTACAGACTCCAGGATAGTATACATGCGCAATTTTGCCAGGCTGTGCCAGTGTTTGAGTGTAAAAGTTTCATTGAAGATCATATGTTGTGAGGTTCGGGAAGAAGTGCAGCAAAAGCCGGTATTAGACGTTGTAGTACCCTTGACTTCCAGAGCATAGATGGCTCACCTGCAACATGCCCTCGTAATCACGCGGTGCCATTTTCTTCAGTTCTGACACATTTCCTCGGAAACGACGTATCACAAGTTGATGGTAGCTGCACATCGTTTCTCTCCTACTGATGATAACAGCTGCATATGCATACATCGCAGATGGCTGGCATTGATTATACTTTGAGATTGGTTTCCAAAGTACAAGTATAGGTAGAGTTGAGTCGCGTCAGACCAGAACATGAGGGCTACAAGAGGGAGGGTTATGTCGAGTGGCTGCACATAACTGGCAAACAACTAGCAATAATCATCACAACTCGAAGACAAGAAGATAGAGGTGTGTAGAGCGACCACAAGGGTGTATAGAGACCCTCGCGAAGAAAAGGTTGATCGAGTTATCGACCATGGGGAATCCAATCGCGATGGTTAGAAGGTGTGACCTACAAGTCACTTTTAACAAGCTTGCTGCGCTTATCAATATAATGATATGATGAATGTAAGATGATACAAAAAGGGTAGAATGATTCCTACAAGAGAATGTATATATGTCCACCCATAGGCCACTGGCATACGCATCTGTGGGAACTTCCACCAGGCTGTTGGGAGGTTGTGCAACAACAGCGATTCGTTCTCGTCCTTCATCCTCTCCAATGTGTTCAGAACTTCAACATCAGCTGCATGAATTGGAAGGACTTCTGTCGCCATTGCAACAACACATGGAGCGATGGAACCTGCTTGGAGCGTGCTCCTATCACACCTGCAGAACTTCCTCCTCCAATGCCCACCTTGCCTCTTCTTACCAGGTATTTCACCAACCACCTCTTTGTTTCCACCTTGTGACTTCAATCCTGTTTGGCCTATCTCTTTTACTCAGATATCACAAAGACTCTGACCCTGTTCCTGATACCAACCCACTAACCCACCACCCCTCACTTTCTTTTATCCACCCACTGCAAGGTTAAATCCAGGGTTGTTTTTTCGGAAACCCTTCAACCTTTCAGTTAAAATGGGACAGAGAAAGTGGAAAGTGTGACATGTCTGAGGGAGATGTGATTCCTCTATCTGACTATAATGTATTTATTGGCAGATGGTGTGATTGCAAAATATTCTACCACATCCTCCCCTCAAGCTGGCTTAAACACAAACCCTCCTCTCAACCCCCCTGTGCCATTACCATCCAACCCTCTCGATCCCCAGCAAACCTTTGGCACTAAACATAGTCAACCTAGCCCCTGGCACCCAATTTCATTCACACTCCTCCCTCCAACACCTTTGACCTCTCTTGCATCACTAATGTCCGTCTCACACACATCATCTCCATCTCCCGATCCAGATTTGGTCACAGGCATTTTAGGAGTTCCAGTTGATGCCAAGTCAAAACTATGCGATGGACTAGTGGCCAAGTAACCGTTTCGCCTTACTTGGGGCATAAGCACTCTGAAAACGATAATGACAATGAAGCCAAGAATATTCTCCAGGAAGACCAAGCGCATGTGGAGCAGACTGTTGGCCGAACTTCCAGAATGCACGGCAGTAAATGGGCCTACTTGGCCAAAATCTGTAGTACAACATGGACAATGTAGTTGGCAATAATCTTCCGACTACTGCAGCCAGTAGGCATTACCCTATCTGGCTGCCTGAATCTGAACTTTCATACAATGACAATTGTAATAGAAGGAGTAGCTGGATGAATCATTCGTCTTCAAGCCACATAAACTGGCATGGCTGACATTTACCCCAGCCAAGGTACCTAACTGGCCAGCTCTGTCAAGATTCTCCATACTGCTCCAGCCTTCAATTTGAACGTTCTAGTCCAGATAAGACTAGATAAAAAGAGCATCTAGTACATGTTATCAAGGTTGGGAACTTGACAAAATATTTTCCCGGTATTCCAGTTCCAAAAACAGAACATTCCCAGTTTTGAAATATAACATCAATACACATCCAAATATATATATTGTCTCAGATCAAGTCACACTGATCTCATGGGCAGACAAACAGAGTCACTAATATCTGGTTCTAGGATTGGACTTTTACACACTAAGTGTCAGAGGAACTAGATGAAGAAGACTCTACCAATTTTGACGGAAATGAAAAGGACCTGCTGGAGCTTCTTGAGCAGTATCTCTCCACCCATGTTGCTTCTCTCAAAGCAAAGGGGGAATAAGAGAAAAAAAGTGTGGAAAGACATCATAAAAGCTTGTGTGTTCTGCTAATTTGGGTGATTTCGCACTCTTTTCATCTTTGTATCTCATTGTAGACTTTGTAGCGCTCTGCGCTACTTCTAACCATCACCATTGGATTCCATGAAGACTTTCAAAAGACCTCGTAGAGATGTGTCTTGTCCATTATTTGAGTTGACAAAGCAACATTTAGATAATTAACTACTCACCCAAGATATGAAGACCTTCAAAGAGGTCTTGTAGAGATGTGTCTTGTCCATTATTTGACTTCACAATACCAGGCATTGTGGAAATCAATCAAGGGGGAAAAAGTGCCAGAGGGACTTATGTCAGTCATGTGAAAATTCTATCATGTTGAATATACTGCCCAAGATTGCTCAACTTCTGTGCCAACCCCAGACTTATCATTATGGTCTATTCACATCATTAGCCCCTCCCTAAATCAACAATGTTGGCCTGTGTATCCATCAACTGGACAAGTTAAAATCTCATATATGGAAGAGTGTCTAGAGTAGAGGCCAAGGATGATGGCTTAATATTCTAGTATCACCACAAATTTTCTTTACAAAGGGACAAGTTTTGAGGTGAGCTAAGGGTTTGGTAGCCCAAGAGTGTCCCGGAGAACCTGATTGGAAAAGCCTCAACAACCTTCCTTTCTGGGGAGCCTAAGGCTTGAGTTTTGGATCAAAAAAAAAAAAACTCTGGCATGAGGCACTATATAATATGTTAAGTCTGGCAAGGCTGATGCGAGGATACAATCTCAAGGATTTTGAAGAAATGAGAAAGGAAACTGAGAAAGGAAACTCATACTACTGGATCAACAGTATTACCTGAGAATTTCTTGACTTGGATATCCGAACAGAAGATCGTTCTGATGATCAACAAACCTCACTCCTTCTTGTTCCTAATTCAGCTTGCTTGATTGAATTCTATGATCCTTTTCCAATTCACAGAAGATGCTTGTGAGTCTCACACAGGTGCTCAAGCTATTCTCAAGTGTGGGCTGGGGGACTGCCAGAACGAGTACAATTCAATATGTAGACTGAGTGAAAAAACTTGGTCCAAATGGCCTATATCCCTGGAGATAAAAGACATCCTCAAATTCAGTGTGGGGCTAAGGGCTGATGGCATATCAAAACCGGAACTGGAACCGGACCCAGCAGCTCCAAGGGTGTCTGATCTGCGGATCCTTGGAAGCATCCCAAAGATGCATTCAGAATGTCATAGTTTATGAGAGTGGTTGGTTTAAATAACACTCTTGAAAATAAGATGATCATTTGATGTGATAGAATAAGTCCAAAAATTTCGAGATATTACAAACTCGAAGAATTGCATTTGGTAAGAGGTTTTCTTAACATTATCCTTCCTCAGTATACTAATTCATACTATCAAGGTGGTTCAGAGGGGACCATTTACATGATACACTGGCCCCACGGGCTGCTACTTTGAGTCATGGAAAATATGCTTGTTGCAAATTCTAATGAGTGGCTTCGTCTCACCTCTCGCTTAACACAACTGGCGATGGTGACCGTGTACTAATGCACCATCGTGACTCGATTCCTTGGTTCCTTCCACATGGGGTTTGGCCTGGTGTGAAACTGACGGAGTTCTGCAGCTCGTACATCATGCACATGATGTGTATGTATGTCAGATGGAAGCTCAATGTGTCCGTCCTGATAAGCGAAATAAGCTTGTGGGGGTGGGATTACCACTAAAGGGGACTTGTAGGTCACACTGCTCCGAGTCCACTCACTGTGAGTAACCAAAGAATGATATTGAGTGAAATACAATGAGCTACTGACCTGAAGTCCACTGTGAGTAACCAAGGGAAACAGAACAGAGGACTCCGAGGTTTATGTCTAGTGGCTGTTGACTAGGGTACAAGAAAGCGTCCGCGATCGCAGATATAAGTGCTTGAGTCGGTCTTCAATGAAACTAAAACTATATTGATGTTATTGAATGTCTGCACAGTGGGTCGCCTAGAGCAGCCGAAGGCCACGTTGTTTTGAATTATAGTTGCCAAATCACCATGGACTAGCTGCTATTCATATCGAGTGATCATATCTGATCGAATTGTGAATATATCATACCAATATCTAGGTGACCATTGGATAGAGCAGGGCTGAGTACCGAGGCCCCATCCTACCCTCCTACCGGTCAAAGGTAATACTATATATACCCTTCAACTACACTACATCATGGGACTGATCCAACTTGGTCACCCATGCATGACCTCCTTCAATATATTCACTCAGTGAATTCATGTAATTTGGATACACCATCAATATGATAGTGCTACTTCATCATATCAACTTCGTTGAGGGTATCTTGAACGACAATAATCATTGATGATATACTGGCCATCATGCAATAAGCAGACTTTCAAGACCGTGGAGTAGTGGTAACACATAAGTCTTTTACACCGCAAGTTCTGCTCAGCCTTCCGGGAATCCCTGGCTGCCTCCATAGGTCAATAACTTGTCCTTCATGTTTTCCTTTATGATGTTTCTCTCATTCTGTCTTGATCAAATGCATTGTGAAGTTTATGATATTGTGTGTGGTTAGTAAATCTTTGCCAACTTCTTGTGGGACGAAGATGGAGAAGCCAATGGATTCACACTGTTGGAGAGCATGAGAAATGATATCTCGCGTTCCTGGGTCACTGAACAAAAAGTGCCTGGATAGCATCATGGTGCCAGACACAATCAGGAACAACATGCAACAGATAGACCATCGCTGTATGAGAATGGAGTAATCTGTGAATGAGGCACTGATGAGTGTCGAGTGGCTGTACTACCCAGGGTGATTGGTACCCTTTTAAGTATAGCAAATGACTTACTTGGTCAAAAATCAACACAGATTTAAAGATGAGTGGTTTAAATAAGTAGCTAGAATTTGTCAATTAAAGAAAGCACTTACTGCTGATAGTTACTAGACACTTTCAAAACTATTTAGAATATACTATACTTTTGGGGATTTGAACAACTTATTCATCTGCTCTTTTTTAACTTTTTTCTCTCCACCCATGTTTTAACAGATGTGTTATGCACATTATATTCTGGAAGCTATAGGATTTTGCTGGATGTCAGGCATTGATCAATTTTCTTCTCTACCTTTTTGGCAACCATTGCAGGATCCTGGTGCCTCCTTGAGCTCCCCTGGCTAGCTAAAAGAAGCCAATACATTAATGAGCAGCACAAAAGCATACCAGCTGAACCACCAACACTTTCTAGAATGCACTCCACCTGCTGATGACATGATGGTAAAGTCTGAAGTGGTTGAAGCTAGCCATTGAGGACTTCTAGCAGACAACATATTGATGACAGCAGTAAGTCAACAGCTTCACATGACTATGCATCTCAGCTTGAAGATGGTGATGGCAATCCACCTGCCATATCTCTTGCACCATACATAGCTTACAAAATGTGTTACAGCTGGCCCGGGTAGGGTCGGTTGTAGACTTGAGGGCGAAGGATTGGCCGAGTAAGCGTAACGCTTGATGAAGCTCAAAGGATATCTGTTGAGGAGGAACTCACGAAGAGTCTCGTCACTCGAAGACTAAGGACTAATAAGGGACACACACCTGAGAAGGGCAGAAGTACAAAGGACAAAGGCACACGAGGTTTTGGCTGAGAACACTGAGTGGGATTTCAAGTAGCTCTAGCTTAGTAGGTTTCCAACGAGAGGACCTTAAGTACTAAGTGAGATGGAAGGTGGTAGAACCATATGGAAAGGATGAGTCATCCGCAGTGTAGAATGAGTCAGAAACTGTGGAGGCCTAGACTATACAGTAAGCGAAGACTGATGAATGATATCATCATGAGTCATAAGATAAGCATAGGAAGATAGGAAGGTAATGGATCAGAGATAGGAAAGAGTAGGAAGGAGATCAGGAAAGAGCGGACCGTAGGTGATGTGAAACAGGCAAAATCATCCGAGGTCTAGGATACAGTGTGAAGACAAAAGAAAGCGAAGAGAGAGAAACATCAGAAAGGGAAAAGAGATACATAGGGGTTTTGAGACGATCATAACAAAATGTATCAAGTTTCATAATGATCCCATCATGCGGATGGTGTGCAGTTCAGGCTTCAGGCATGTTTGCGTTTACCTGGAGCCCCATGTGCCAAGGTCTGGCTCATTGTAGCAGTAGCTCTGCTGTTTGGGCATATTTCAGTTCCCATAGAGCCTCATGTGCCAGTGCATAGTGTACCTTCCTAGGGTTTTACATGCCAAGGTCTGGCTTATTGCAGCAGCACAGAGTGTGCCACCCTACCATAGGGCTATACTGGAACTGACTAAAACTAGTCAAAACTTACCTACTTGGAGGCATGTGCTGTATAATTTTCGGAGTTGCCTCAGTACACTCAAAGGGTGAGTTTATGTGGCTTGAACTTATGACATTTATCCAGCTACTTTTACTATTCAATTGTTATTGTCTGAAAGTTCAGATTCAGGCAGGCAGATAGGTGGCTAAGCAGTAGTCAGCAAGATTATTGCCAACTACAACGACCTCTGCTGAAGGGCCTGCCTCTAATGATTTGCAGCATCCACTTGGATGATAAGTTGCTTCGGGTATTGGGCCCACACCACCAGAAGCCTGCTAGATGTGATCATTGCAAGGCCTGTAATCAGCTTCTCTTAGTAGTTGAAATGATATTTTGAACAAAATGCCTTACCAAATGTAATTTAGGGGCAAATATACTGTGTGGGGGTGCAAGCAAGCCAGTTGAAAGTCTTTGAGGATCACCTGCCCCTGTGATCTCCCTCCCTAGATGCACTGGCATTAGCACAGTGGCTTCCAGGAGTCATTCGAGAATCCAGTGCACTCAAAGAATTCCTCTGAATTGCCCGCTTCATCTACTTCCTTTTTTCAATCAAATGTCTTTTTTTCTTCTACAAACTTTGTTGGTTCTCCTTCTGCAAGTGTCATCTCTTCTTCTTTCCAGACCCCACTCAACTCTTTCAACTCTTTCCTTAGCTTTTCAGCTATATACCACAAGCTCCACAATGCTGATGCTCCATTCTAGACATTCAGCTGAACTTTGTTTGGGTCAAGATGGTTCATGGACATGAGCTGACGAAAAATTTATATATGAATGTGATCAGTGAGGCTATCCCAAAGCCAACAATATTTTACTCTACAAGTAGTATTGTTTTATATAAGGTTCATAAAAGGCATTGAAATTGATTTTTTTCCAGTTTCAGTTATCCTGGACATGCTGAGGATCACCAATTTCAATGCACAAAGAGAAACAATGATACACCATGCACTCCAGACCAGCACTGTCCCCATTCCCACTCATCATGTGCACTTCCTAGATCATTGGCCCAGTATTATTAGGCATCACTGCCAGTCTAGGTATAGTACTAATATGTCAATCATTTAGTTCAATACAATAACATCTGTGACTTGCAGTACTGTCTAATAATAGTTTCAAAATATCAACCTCAGAAATTCTTCTGCATTGACCCAATTAATGATAAATGTCGGAAGGGCTTTCTTTTGATCTCTGGGTAGTTTTACTCAACACAAAAATGTCATACACAATGTCAATAATGCAAATATCCAGCAAAAATCTCAACCTTGCCAACATCAATACTATGCAATGTTGCTCATCATGAGCAAGTGAGATGATGATGGGAAATTTTCAAACTCTGATGACTGTCAGTGATCACCCATTGCCAGAGAGCATATTATGTAAATCATCCAGTGCTTCATGGTAAGTGTGTATTATTAATATCAACTTGAAGTGAATGCTAGTTGAAAATCCAATTATGCCATAAGGAACTTCATGTGATCCCTTGACAACTGACTGGTAAACCCCTTCCTAATGGTGAACCCCCTCGATGATCAACTATTTTCTGATTCCATTTGAAAATAGGGCCAGCTTTCTGATCTCCTATTCTAACAATCTCACATATCAGCTGGGCACATAAACTCATGGATGGATATTTGGGCAGCATTGGATGAAGAAGGATCTCCACCATTTTCAAATTCTCAACATCTTCATCATACCATTGACTCTATCAAAGAGGGTGATGCTCCCTGGTTAGATGATGCACTATTCATGGGAAGTACCACTAAATTAATCCTTGAACACATTAACTAAGTACTCAACCAGAACGACCTGCCCTCATGTAGTTCCTTCCTGTGCAAGGCATTGGAACATTCAACAACAATCAGTTAGTATAGTTGAGTGGTAGTAACCTGGTCTGACACATTCATGGTGGAACCAATGTGAGTATTCCAATTAATGTTACCATAGCTACTGTCTGCACAATGCACAATGTTGGTCAACTTACTTGGTGAAGTTGGGTTTTCACATTAATTAGTATTTTCGACTTATTGTCACACTTCTGAGTCTGTCTTGTACTATATCATGTCATTCTGTACGCTTCTGTCTACTAGGCATTTGTACTAACTGATAAGCGAAGGAAGCTTCTGGGAGTAGGATAACCACTAAATAGGGACTGTAGGGTCACACTCCACTGTGAGTAACCAAAGCATGATATTAAGTGAATACAATGAGCTACTGACCTGGTGGCTGTAAATACTGGCAAACAACTGGCAGCCACAATCAGCCACAATTAGAAAAGTAATCACAACTCAAAGAAAAGATGATAATGCACAGTTCTGATAGGAGAACATCATCAACCAAGGAACTTACAATAACCCTCATTTCTGTTTAGGAAACATGGCATTCAAAACATGTATTGTCGCCGCCTTCTGAAGACCCCTGTCACAAGGTCATCCTCTAACATGTTCGACTTAGATAAACGAGAAGATGTTATTTCTGAGCTGGAATTATGATAGGGCCTGCTGTTTGACTTTGATTATCTTCTTTGCAAATATTCTCGACCAAGCAACAGCTTCATGCACACATTGTCACACAACTTACAATCTCTGATCTATGTCCATGTATAGATATGTGTTCTCTATCAGGCACCAGATGATGTTTGCAAGGACATTGCCATTAAGTACACAATGTCATATCAAGCCATGGATCTTGGTGAACTTGCTTAGAATCTGAGGTGTTTAATTTCTATGACATGAAAAATGGAGTGGTGTTGTAGCTATGAGAAAGGCTAATGAAACTCCACTCGAGGCTATTGGTGGAGGCTGAAATTTTAGTTTTCCAATATCTAGTAGTATGCTGGGACCTGATGATTGCCATCATTCATTTTGTAGGAGAACATTATTGGCTTAGCCACTTTGGAAACAAGATTTTTGGTTTTCATCAAATGTTCTGGTAGATGCATGTTGCATCCTCTTGTCAGAGACTTTTGCGGCATGCCAGCTATCGAACAACATCCATGATGTGAAATTTTACTTTTCTGTAGTGTTTCATGACTTGTTTTACACCAATGATATGTTCTGAGTTTCCCCTTTGTGATCTGATCACTCTCTACTCTTTATCTCTGCTATGACTCATGTTATCATGCCATGATGGGTGTAGAAAGCTCGTGGGGGTGAAATAACCATCAATAGGGACGGACTTGTAGGTCACACTGGAGTCCACTGTGAGGTATCAGAGGAAATAGAACAAATAACAGGTCTGAGTTGAGTGGCTGTAAATACTGGTATACAACTAGCAGCCACAATCAGCCACAATGATGGGAATAATCATCACAACTCAAAAGGACCACAAAGGTCTAGAACATTGAGGAATGATGTAGGATGGAGTTATCAACCATGGAGAATCCAATGGTGATGGTTAGAAGTAGTGCAGAGTGCTACCAAGTCTACAATGAAGTCACAAGTGAAAAGAGTGCAAAAAAAAAAAAAAAACACCAAAATTAACAAAAATGTTAGGGAGAAGAACATAGAGAAAAGGCCGAGGAGTGTACTTCCCCCACATGTCTTCATCAATGATGTTCACCTCTCTTCCACTTTTCTCAATAAAATACAAAAAGAAACAAAAAATACTAGTTTAAACAGACTATCAGACTATTGGTTAAATAACTATCTTTTATTAAATTCGCAAAACACAAGTCTTTGTTCCTCCTTCTTTACGTACTTCTCTTATTACAATCTGTCATGATTCTCTAATTGCCAGACATGGCAGTCAACAACGAACTTATTCACTGGTAGCCCTGCAATTTGCTTGGCCAACTATGCAAAAAGATATTTAGGCCCTTCTCAGCAACCAGGTTTGGTGTGGTTTGAGCTGGTTTGGTTTCACCCAAATCACTGGTTGCCAAACCAGTGCTCAGAAAGAAGGTTTGCTGATTCAGGGTTAGCCATGATGTGGCTGTGCATCCACACCGACTGTCTATAGATATGATCTAGATAATCAAAATATAATAAAAAATTGCCTCTGTATGGTCCCCTCTCCCTACAAACTGATGCCTATGGATACCAATGACCTACCCATTGACCCACTGCTCCTCAAAACTAGTCAACCTGCCCAAAAAGACAAGAAAAAAGCCCCTGGGCTCAAGGCAAGCTGGACAGCCACAGATGATAATCAAAGTCTCCCGAACTCAAGGCAACTTTGATTCATGGCACTATAAGACAGTGGATATGCATGAATTAAATCAATTGTCTCCACTCCAAGATCTGCATTCCAGAATTTTAACTGATGAAATACTGGAAGGGAATTAAATGACAGGTGTACAAAACCTGCGCATTCCTTGAGCTGATTAGTATGCCAGAAATGGTTGGGTCATTAAATTGTGCTATAAAATGTTTGAATGCTTGGACAAATAATTGAGCACACAATGTAGTAATGTTGTGAGTCAATAGTTGATATAGGAACAGATCTCTGTGTTGGGTGGATAGTCATCTAGTGTTGTAGAGGCTGAGTGAGGTTAGGAGGATACCAGAATTCTGTTTGACATGCAGCAACACTTGCAGTTGAGTGGTATTGCCGCATAACATGGTTTGTGTGATGGGTAATTTTCTTTTCCATTCGAGCCACTTCGTCATTTGAAAAAACTCTTCTTTATAGTTTATAGCATTATACATATGCATCCTTTGTGAAGTTGATATGGAGGCTCGCTTGAGATACCATTGGGGAGTTGGATGTCAGTGACCAATCCGAAGAGGAACAAGGCAATTGGATCTGCTTGTGTTTGGTATGATTATCTCCATCACACCACAGATCTTCGTCAGCCAGGAAAGCAAATGCCATTTGATGACTCTTGAATAGAGTTGGTGTAGGATATCCAGCATGATCAACTGAAAGATGTTGACATATGGGAGACCCACCCAAAACGGTCTCTGTAATGGTTTGATTCAGACTTCACGACATGCCAAAGAGTACTCTGGTGAGCCCAGCTGTTCAAGTGCAACAAATTGGGCAGCCACTACAGTATGCTCCAGTGACAGCACACTGCTCTGGATAGTCTCTGACATAGCAGGTGAGAATAGGGTGGCCGTGGCAATGTAATCTGTTGCCACTAAAAAATGTCAATACCGTCAATACCAGCCAAACAAAGGGGAACGACAATGTGGCCAAGGCAGGCATGGAATAGATTAGTGATGGTGCAACAATGTGCAGCTTTGTTTTATATGTTTGTTAAGCGGGTTGTTGGTAAGTAAGCTAAGAGTATCTGGCTTCAATGAGACAGCTTTCGATGAATTGACTTTGGAGTACATCAAGGCAATACAGGACTACATAGGTATCACCGTTCAAATGAAAAACATGTTGACTACTTTTGTAAAAAGTATGAGAGTCATCCTACTTATTTATGTATGCTAGCTGTAGATAATCTGAAATACAAACGACACATGTGATCCTATCAATCACATGAGTCATTATGCTAGCTGACAAGGCACTCAAAGGGGTGTGGCCCCTGAGTGCCTGACCAAGTCCTTACAATAGGTAATCTTAAGATCGAAATTGGCAAGGTCAAGAAGCCAACAAGCTTGATGGTGATTCAGATGTTAGGGGCTATGGAAGAAGGTAAGGTTTTTGTGGTCTGTGAAAACCTGGACTGGGAAACTTTATGAGTAAGAAGAGGGTGATGACGGAGGTTGAGTGGGTGCGATGACTCGGATTGGGTCTATAGTCAACATTTCCTACTTAGTAATATATTTCCATATCTCCACTAGCTATGTAGTTGCATGTATGGTGTTGTTGTTCACAATGTATCACAATTCAATATTCATAGTCATTTGCCATCCTCGTTACCACTAGTTCCCGATTGTTCTAACTCATGTTGTCATGTCAAGTCTTTGTACCTCATTTACCATTCTCGTTTCCAGGCCCACTCACACCCACTATGTCCCCACTCATGACACCTTTGTACCTAAACCAAATTGTTGCCGTCCTCATTCCCACCTACATTCAATGGTTCCAACTTGCTGTTCTCCATTCCTGCCCATACTCATCTTGAATTCATTGCCGTCCTCCGTTCCCACCCACACCCATCCATGGCTAAACCACGATTGTCATCATCCTCATCTCCACCCACATCTAATACAGTCGCAGCTCATCCATCCTTATGTCATCCAACCCATGTACAATGTACCTGACAATGGCTGACAGTCCTCAAGTGTCACCACTTGCACCCATCAGATAGTAGGCCATAACTCACCATGTCAGCTGGCCTTGTACCTAAATCACAACTAGCTGCCATCCTCGAATGTTCCTGCCCGCTCCCAATGGTCATAAGTTATTGCCTATCTACTCGGAATCACTGAAAATAATTTCATTGAAATTGTCACTCCTCTCGTTTGTCTTTGCTCCTCCCTTATGGCACAAAAAAGCAAAGTCCAGACTGAGCAAGTCCCATCTAAGGCTGTGCCTGCATCCTTGGCTTCGATGGCCCTAACAAGGGTCAGACATACTCTGTCCTCACTGTCCCTCTGGTTTGCATCAAGGACAGTCCAAAGGCTGCCTGTTGGGTGGTCTCTCTTTTCCATGTTTCAAGGCCCACCTTTCTCCCACTACCCTAGATCCTGACACTGGCAAAGTCTGCTCGACGATTATTCTTTACCAGAATAACATACTGGTCTATTTTAGGTCCTAGCTTGCCCCCACTACACCCTCCCTGAACTCCGCTGCCCCTTGTCAGGCTCCACCCTCTACAGCTGCCCGGGCCCCTGCAGTCATGCTATCCGAATTCCAGGCCCTATGAAAGGAAGTAGCTCTCCTGCAGGAGCAGTTCAACACCATCTTGTCCCGAGATGCATTTCAGCTCCCCCTCGCCACCCAACTCTCCCAAGACCACCCACAATGTGGTCCCTCCACATCCACCCTTCGGTCCCTTCTCTCCTTCTGCAGCATCTGCAATGAGTCGAACTGTCCACTCTAGCCATCCCTGGCTGCAAGAACTGTTGGACAATGACAGGTGCCCATCTTTCATTGCTAATCACATCAACTTATCCATGTGTCCCCACTGGGCCAGAGCTTTGCCGGGTGATGTACCCCAGGTCATCCAGCTTTTGCTCCAGTCCAAGCCCCCACTTTATGTGGGGGTTGATTCCAATGGCGACCTGTATCTGGCGAGTCATGCAGAAGGGGACCTTGTAGTCCTTTCCATAAGTATGGATGCTGCTCACTTTGCTGACACCACTGTGTTGTCCAATTTTTGTTGTTCACTGATTCACTTATCCTTATACTGCACTGGCCCTCGGTGTTACAACCTATCCCTCAGCCCCTATCTTTTTCCTTCTCATCAAGTCCTCCTGAGTCTTCCTAAAAACCCCACAATGTCCCTCACCTCTCTCATCTCTCTCCACCTCTAGATCTCTCATCTCTCAAGTCCTTCTCCTCTCAAGAGTCTCTCGTCTTTCCCCTCTCTCTCCATCTCCATCTCTGTCTTTCTCTGTCTTTCTCTGTCTCTGTCTCTGTCTCTGTCTATCTCTGTCTCTCTCTGTCTCTGTCTCTCTCTGTCTCCGACTATTCCCTATCTCTCTTATCGTTTATCATCTCTTATCTCCTATCTTCACTTACTCAGAACCCTAGCGCTCCGCAGCCTTCTTATTCACCCTTCTTACTGTGGATCACCAATTTCCGACTTCTTCTTGACTTCGCATCTTCTCTCATCATTCACGTGTACTCTTATCATCTACTTGTAGATTTCCCTCATGGTACCCTAACTCTACTTTTCTCTTTTGTCTTGGTCCATGCATAATGCACCTAGCTATATTAGACAGCTCCTGTAGTTCCCACGATCCTCATCTTGGTCTACCTACAGTATCGCTTGCTAGCTTTGTCTTTGCCATGCAATAGACCCTTTCCATCCACTCTTCAAGTCCTTGTCCACCCTTATCAGGGAGTCCTTAGTCCACTAGTCAATCTGGAGTCCTCCCCTCAGTCCAACCTTTGGCCCTATGTGCCACCTCTTTGCCTTGCTCCGAGTTAGCGGGTTTAGTAGGTCTACGGCCGACCTTACCCAAGGCCAGTCGTAACACTCGGGCCTATGAAGGCCTCACTATTCACTTCACTTTTTTCTACCTTTTGTCTTTTTTTTTTGTCTTTTGGCCTCTCATCTGAGCAGGTTCCTATTGACTAGGTAGGGTTGTTAGCTGTTTCTTGGTCCACCTTGTTTTACACATTCCCTAGTTCCACACTCATGATGTGCCCCTTGGGACTGCCACACCTGCTACCTATAGTCTTCATTCCATTAAGTGTTCTTGTTATCACACTGTACCTACATAGCTGGACTGGCTCCAATTTTGTTTGATTGTCCTCATAGAGTATGTACTATGTTTTGCACAGGACAAAAAATTGATGTAAAAAGATGGTAATAATTGATATAGCAGTGCAATCACCGCCATGATGTGTACAGTGATGTCAAACTTTACAAATGTTAAGTCTGAATCATATATTCATATACCACAGATCAAATCAACATTAGTGAGGTCTTGTAGTGAAGTGGTCTGCAGTTGGCGCAGTCACCTAATGTAAACTCCTGCATTCACATCTCACTTGTGCTGTTTTATATTAATTCTGAGCTACATAATAATTCCCAATCCTGACATAGAAGCTTTGAAAGCATGATACATTGTCATCTAGAAAACCACAGACAAAAAATCTGGTATCAAGCTGATAACATCTGTGTTACAAGGATATTCAAAACCAAGCACTTTTAGAATACAAGAAAATATGGGAAGTCAGCTCATTCATTCCACAAGTTTTCTACACTCATCAGTAATAGCACTGCAATAGCCTTGCAATAGCCTATCATCCAGTTAGCTACCATGCTGAAACAACCTCTTGATGCCCATGATGAAATCCACTAGTACACCAACAGCTGTGACAGCTTCATTCTGGCAATGGAAACCCATGAGACTGCTACATCTTTGCTTAAAGGACATATGTTAGTGGAATTTATTTAACAATTATAGCTGATAAGCCTTGACCTTGTTCAACCTGTCAGCCCATGCTTCCAAAATGGCTTAGGAAAGCAGGAATTTGAAGATGGAATTGCCAAGCTAGCTGAAATAAAAACTTGTCCTCCTCTTCTGTGTTATGTTTCTTGATTTTGTTAGTACAAAATCCAGTCACATGACCTGCTTAGTCAGCATCCTCTTTCAACCTGATCACAACATACCACAGTTTTGTGGGGTATGCACTGTCAACCCAAATCCAATGGACAACTCTGGTTCCTGTGCCATTCATGTGCCTTGAAACACATATGCTGATTATCATGAACACTTCCAGGGTGTTCCAAACTGCAATCATCAGCAATCACATATGGTTTAATAGGTATGTCACTTACTTGACAATTTAACAAATATCTTCCTTTTCAGTCCACATATGTCTGATGGAATTGAAATGAAGTTGTCATGTTGCACAAGAATCACTGCCATGGTGCAGTTTGTACAATTCACCACCAATCTGACACTAACACCTGCCCATTGGACTATGTCTTCCATAACTGTAGTGTTTCCATAGTGACCCACCCAATTCAGGATGGGTGAGCAGGATCACATTGGAATACATACATCATGAAATTAGATGACAATATTGATGTCACTGAGATGTATGAGATGTATGGTTTTAATTGGGGTGATTGTAGACCAGAAATTAAACAATGAATAGAATCCTAGAAACTGCAAATAATAGCAACTTGGAAAAAATTGTGTTGTTACTTCAGTACTGACTTTGTGTAAATCAACTAGGCAAAACTTCCTCAAGGCTTTGATAGACAGATTGTTGAGTCATAAGGGGAATAGGTGATGCCATAGTCCATGGTGGTGTTAATGTAGCAAATGTAGCAAAACAAGTGCTTGACTGCATACCAGTGCATTGCAGAAGGATTCACAGTGTGAACAACAGTGTAAGCAATATCTGGACAAAGAACATTGAGAGTTATCGACCATGGGGGATTTAATGGTGATATAGTGCAGAGTACAAAGACTACAAACAATGAAGTAAAATGATGAAAACATTGTAACAGATGCACATACAGATGCAGGAGGTTCTTATGTATTCTATGATCATCTTCTCAGTCTGGGTTCTGAGCATGATGCCATACTAAAGCTTGATGATTTACATGCTTCTTTGCAATATCATATAGGTACTCCTATTTTTCTTACATGGATGAGTAGAGAAAAAATTGTTGTTACCCACTACTCTATGGTTGTATTCCAGTATATTGCAATGGAAACAGGTGACAATGCTACAAGCAATCATAAGTTAGTTAGTGAACACAATGTGTTGGAATATGCTAGTTCTAAACAGAGCAGTATTACAGGTGTCCATCCGTGAGAAAAGTTTTGATCTCTGCCCAAGGGCAGGTAGATTTTCTATGAGAAATGTTTAATATGGCAACACTTGTTGCTGCATTGTCAGCCGAATTAAACCCAGCCAAGAAGGAGTATCTACACACCATCTAGGAAGAGATAGAGATCATACATACAATCCCTGGGGAGTCAGCAAGGTCTATAGGGTTTCAAGACAATTTAGGTATTTTTGGAGCTAAAGATGTCCAGTGTATTATCATTCATGAGATGCACTATGAGATTGAGTTCTATGGTGTAAGAGCTCTTATCATCTAGAGCAGCACTTATGCTAATACTTGCACGACTCTACCAGCATCCTGATCTCACTGTAGTCCTGAGCAAGACAGAGGAAAACAGATAATACATCAAGTTCATCGAAGCCACAGATGAGATCTGCATCTTTGAATATCTTACCAGTTCTGCATTAAATCACACAATTTCCGGTGTCAAGTTCCGGCCCATCAAAGAAGGCACCATCATCTCCATGCCAGATCAGCAGTTGTGGTCTGTGTCACTGCAGCTTGTGGAGGGGGTGGTGTTTTAAACATGCATGCACAAGGTGTTGCTCATATGGATCTGAAGCCTCATGACATCATTATCCCACTAGATGGAGGGCATCTATCCATCATCGACTTCAGTATCTCAAATTTCAATCCATGTGGCCTTCCCAGATGCAAAGAAGTGGTTGGCACAGAAGACTACATTGCTCCAGAGGTATACACAAGACAATACAAGCCACTCAGGGCTGATTTGTGGAGTTGTGGCCAAACACTAGCTAAATTTCTGTCAGTTGATCATAAAGTACTTCCAAGTGGATATATCCTGGCAGCTAATGAATCAAGATCTGGAGGCACGACTGCAAATGTCTGCTGTGGGAGCAGATGGCCCGAGCTCATAGAGCTATTGTGGTTGGATAGTGTTGATCCAGGTATGTCCTTATGGTTCCCTGGAGTGCTTACATTGACAATACAGAGTGTCTCTGCCCTTCTAGCCTCCTCTCATTATCAACAGCACATAATGAGATACCCTGCAAGTATTGCAGTAAGATTTACCACAACCTAACCATATTGTATCTACTGTAGATATCTCCTGCATCCAAATATATATCTCACAAACTGTGATTTATTCATTGTGTAGTTGGTGTAGAATACTCCAGTATTATAACTAATGAGCAGTCTTTGTGAGCTGTATGAATGCATCAATTGGGCAATCATCCACCATCTCCGAGTCATCTAGATCCTCCTCAAATGAGCATTGTGCTCTTTGTCCAGTCTTTGTTGTGTCTCCTTCCAATCAACTAGTAAACAAGTCATTCTTAACATCTGAATCAGTTAGCCAACTCTATGCTGATATTGAGGTACTGAGGGGGGGGATTTGGAGATGACATTGGAATATGGTCCTCAGAGGAAGGCAACTTGAAACAGGAAATTCCCCATGTGGTGTCTTAGGAACAGTAACAAGTTTGATCAAGGAGGGTTCAGAATGAAGTTGCTGGGAAATACCCAGGTCGCTGCTGTCAGATGCCAGTGGTCTGTTTTCTTGATCTGCAATGGTGGATGAAAGCAAGGGACTGGGTTGGCATTGGCTGTCTATTCAAATCTTGTGGATGAACTTGTCATAACTTAGTAAGGAGGGATCAAAGAAACTACTTTTTTTTTCACTCAGTCACTTACACTAACTTGTCACATACAAGTTACCTGAGCGATTTGGGCTCCAGTGGACTCAGATTAGACTGGTGTTGCAAAACCACCCTGACATTTACTATGCAGCTGAGGATTTTTATTGTATGATGCCCAACTGCCCTAGATGTGTCATGTCCATCTCTCACAGCTCCGTTCCGCATAACAGTAATTATGCCCAACAACTTGAAGTCCCTCGTATGCAAGTCAAAGACTATTTAGGGTCACCACCTTAGGTATACTCCCTAGTGTTGCTGCAGCTGCGGCTTTTAATTGACTCCAAGCTGTGGCTGTCATTATTCGAGCTGAGCCGGTGGTAGCCGAGCCATGGCAAAAATTATGCACAGCCTGGGCTTTTTCCGTTTAAGTCCCAGCTCCGAAGCTGACTCAAGCCAGGTTCAGGCTGCTCGCGACATTGCAAAAACCTCTTCAATCGATCAGCGTACGTCCTGATTTGAGTCCCATTCATGCTAAAACTGACTACGAGGTTACAGATACTCGTCTTTCCCATCCTCTTTGCTCCTGGGCCAACGCCGACTGTCGACAACGTGTCCATGCGCTGCTTCTAAGAGTACTCCTCATGAACCTTGTAGTAAGTTGCTATTTATCCTATACCCATCGCTTATATTGCATTAGAGGTTCTGATCATGGATAGCAGCTGCTCCGCTGGTAGAATCATCGTATCATCTCGTCGCCGGCTGCCACATCATTCTTACTATTCAACTCTTATTATCCCTCCTGGCATTCTGTTCTGCGGCCTATCTCTCGTGTACTTTTCTCCTTTCCACTTTCCATGGCACCGTACTAATGATGATTGTCGCGCATCGTACTGCTCCATCCTATGTCTTCAATCATTCAATCACTCTTTCCCCCTTTTTCCTACCTACTACACGAGATATCTGACATAATCAGTCTCCACTGTTTCGAGTGATCCAATTGTCAGTTGTCCTTTGTTCCCTCCACTTGCACTTGCCCTCGACAACAGCACAGTAGCAATAATCCTTCTCCAACTCTGAGATGCACCCTAGGCCAGGTGCACTTGAGCTCTTTAACAGGAGCTTAAGTGTTTTTCCAACTATGGTCTGCACTAGTCTTCCAACACCTACCACTAGCCATTCCAGCTATTGGACAGGAACAAACTGTTCAATCAACTCGTCGCAAACATTAACCTTGGACGAATTAACTACAAAGGCAGCACCTGAAGGACTAGACGATAACAATTACTGTGTGCTAGTTCAACCCTCGTTCAGCCTGCCACGAGGCCAATGCTTCACACAAAATCTGGCGACTCTAACCCAGCTCTCGACGCTCATCAAGCTTCCGAACAATTTTCCTTCATTGACTCCAACCATTGCTTTGCCATTATCCAAGCTCTCAAATCATCGTCTCTTGCCACATCGTTGGGTCCCAAAATACTTATTTTGTCACAGATCTTCAACAGTATTTCTCCTGCAGAATTCAGCCACATAATATCCCTCTCGTCTGAGCACAAAAGATCCAAAGTATCTGTGAAGTGAGTTCATTCGAACCTTCCAGCAAACGTGTCTAATCTTTCATTCAGATTCGTATACTATGCTAATCTCCACAAGCTCATTGCCATGGCGCCTTACGAAGTCCACAAAGTCCCCATCAACCATCTCTCGTCACATATCCACAAGCTGCTTGCAAGCCTATCCCTCGACCCAAGTGCTGTCAGTTGTACCACCTACTTAAACCTCGCTATTCAGGATGGCACGGGGAGCTCGATGCTCATCTCCGACTTTCGTCTTGACCTACGTACAATCTGTCCTCCATTTATCCCCCAGATACCCTTTTGGGTCGCGGAGTGTGGATTTAGCTCTAGTAAAAAAGAGATAATACATCAATTGGACCAAGCTGCAAGTATCGTCCCCCAAATGGACGTTGCCCTCATGATCTCCATCCAGGAGAAAAAATATGTATCTCCTCCCTGAAATCACCCACTCCATTCGCGTCCTCCCCTTTCCCATTCGAACTTCATGCCAGCCGAGTTCATGATCACCAAGTCTCTGCCACCCGTTGTCATGGAAGGAATAATGTGGATAGAAGTCAAATCGGTAACCATCCACGTGTTCCTGCGTGGTTCCGACGGGGTTTTTGATTTCGGGGAGGATGCAAGTGCACTGGTATACATGCACGGGGTAAGTCTTGCATTCGCTGCCGCTAACGGGAATATTCACTGACTCGATTCACTTGACAGTCATTGCTCCCCGACCTCGATCTGGACACAGTCAACGACATCCTCAACAAGGCTGCACAGCGCCTCGTGCTATGGCTCGTTGCGATGATAGAGAGCGTCCACGCCGACCCTCTCAAAATTGTTCGCCTTCGCATGGAAAGCGAATCTGCGACATTCCCTACCAAGTGGCTCTCCCTTATTCAACAGTTGCAAATGTCCGTCTGGGACATGGCATACTCGCGGTATTGGACATGGCGACACTTACCAGAACAGCGACCCAAATGGAAAGGAGGCAATCCGCTGCCGGAACCGGGCCCTTCGAGAAGGTGACCTGCCCCAGAAACATCGCAGAGTACTTCGCACAAATCTATGACTACATGGCCGGCAAGAAACGCACGCAAAGGGAAGGGGAAACAGCGATGTACGTAGAACATCACGTCGGTAAATATGTACATAACATAGTGTTCCATTCGTTCGCTGTGACTTGCTTTTCACTCTCAATGTTTTTTGTTCATGTATACGTCTTGTCATGTTTTACTTTGTACTACTTTGGCTTTGTGACTGCCACATCATGTAACTCGTACTATGTACTGATCTATGTGGATTGTCCACTGTGGATCTCAGACACAAGTCCCCGTGTGATCAGTGAGTCAGTGACACTGGCAGCAATCCACGCACAAGACCAATTACGATATACCAAGGTGTAGTACTTAGTATCGGCTCTTATCATTTTATTATTAGCTCCGATCACGTACTAATGGCGATCAATTGTCTAGTTGCTTGCATGACTCATTGTCCGAAACCCGATCCCGCCTGCTCCCAATTAGTAGTACTAGCATTGCGCCCTGGCAGTGCCGCTTTTTTTTTCTTAGTTACCGGTACTTAATTTGATCGATGGGATCGATGTACTCATTTGTGTAGGAAGAGACTCAGAATCTTGGTCCTGACTGTTTGGGTGAGCGTTTGGCTGCAATGAATCTACTACGTCTAAGAGACACACAACTCCAGTGACCTCGCCTGTTGGTTCAAATCCTCCTGATTTCCGTGTCTCATTCCCGAATAACTCCAAATGTATAGAGTAGGTAAGTGGAAGGTACACAACATTGGTTCACGAATCTAGCTAGAAAAGCCAAGCTATTGATCCAACTTGATTGTCGAGCCAGCTCTGACTTGTACCTCTGCTCTTTCTCATCGATCATGCCCCGTGGTTCTCGTTCCCCCGCCAATCCCACTCCAGATGCTCAATCTCGGTGTAGACCAAGTCGAGCCGCCTCTGCTCGCTCTCGCTCGTGCAATCCAGCAAATATGCAACATATGGAGCCCGTCAAGGAAGAAGAGATTTATATTGATGAGGCATTAATTTCTGGCTCAGACTCCGACAGCGACGAACCTCCTCGCGTTCGAACGCACCGTCAGACTCATGGCACTGAAAACGATGAGGATACCATTCAGAGTTCGGTTGCTGCTAGTGTTTAAAAGTCCAGTCCTAGAACTGCAAAAAAACCGAAACTGCAACTGGACCAGGACCATTGGCAACTGATTTTGGCAACTTTTGGCAACTGGTCTTTGTCAGTTTCAGTTTCAGTTTTTTA